>JAOVVB010263550.1:0-18849 GCA_028570985.1 Heterobranchus longifilis | reverse complement strand
CCCAGTGCAACTGCACTGCCTGCACTGTCTATATCTACGCACCTGTGAAGCTGCATGAAAACCACACATCACTCTTCAGCACAGAAATTCACACATGTACTTTCAGCTAAACTAGCTAAACCATTCCTTATCTCCAAAGAAACACCTTATTCCACTTTTTTCCATTACTCTCACCTGGTGCACAGGAATAGTGTTCGGCTTTTGCACGAGAACCTAATATTTTAGCTCCTGGAATACAAACATTATCTTGATACATCCCCCATTCCACAGAACACATAGCATTATTCATGGTGCCCTTTTGTGGACCTTGAAATTATTGGCTCAAAGTAATAATACCAGAGGACTGCTTTTCTTATTTATTCTATTTCCAACAGGTGAGCATCTAATACCTCCTGTCTGGCTCTAATTAACATCATAGCAGTTGAATGTGAAGCAGTTATGGATTGATGGGCGGATTCTTTTCACAGTATTGGTTCCTTCAATTTGATACATGTAAATATTTCGAACCTTTTGAGTTTTGCTACTTTTTGCTAAATACGGCGTTCATTTCTCTGTGACATTCCGTTATAAGACATGCATGTTCGACAGCTGGTGCCAAGCCCCCACAAAACTGTGGGGCCAATGATCTGTCGTTCAGCAGTTTGTTCAGTCTTGTTGAGTTTAACCTGCTGTCTCTCGACTCGAGTCCGATTCAGTTGGTCCTCGCTTGCTCGTTCAGTGACCACAAACAAAATGAGCAACAGGAAGTGTGCAATATGGAATCGTTTTTAATCTATTTCATCCACAAAAGCACTCAGGACGTTCAACAGCTGACTCAGTATAGAACATATTGTAAAAAATAATGGGTGGTGCTTCCGGGTCTGAAAAGTGAAGCCAATGTGTAAGTGCCTTAAACCTGTTTTCTTTCCTATGGCCAGGAGGGGGCGACTCCACTGGTTGCAAAAAGACGTCTGGTTGTATAGAAGTCAATGGGAAAATGCGCCTATTGTTCATTTAGTAAA
The DNA here is from genome assembly GCA_028570985.1 of Heterobranchus longifilis. Classification (NCBI taxonomy): domain Eukaryota; kingdom Metazoa; phylum Chordata; class Actinopteri; order Siluriformes; family Clariidae; genus Heterobranchus; species Heterobranchus longifilis. Next base: position 17,848 of record JAOVVB010263550.1, on the reverse strand, counting down.
TTATGGTCACATTAAGAAAATAGACGATAAAGCAGGGGATGCTTTGGGGTGTGACTACCGTGTGATAGACATGTCACCATTCTAGTGACAGGATAGAGACTTAGCAATGCTAACCATGGCCCTGTGTACATTTAAATAGATGTTGTCTGTGGTTTCATCTTACAACTCTGACCCTTTCACAGTGTGTTGTCACTTCATGAAAGTGAATTGTAACACTTTGGTCACCTAAAAATGTCTTCGGTTGCACTTTGCTAATCAAGCTAACTAGCTAGTGCTAGCATTAGCTGGTAACTTAAGGAAAAGGTTGCCAATTTCAACCGGCTCTGTGTCACTGCAGCGGACGGCATGAGCATCCTGAGCTCCCTGCTTCCCCCACCATTAAAAATCCATTGAAAACCCGCAGTCTTTCCCTCGTTAGTGGTTAGCTTAGCATGGTGCCATTGAAACACTAAAAAGGGTTGTTAAAAAAGATTAGTTCATTAATTTCTGTTCATCACTATTATGGAGTCTTTATTTTTGTTTATCATTCAGCTTTGCCCATTCAGTGCTTTCCCCATCTTCATATTCCCCATCTAATCCGACGGTATTGGTAATTGTGCATTATAAGGCTTTGGCACGGGATGCTGTTTAGTATACAGGACCTATAGCGAGGACCTGATACTCCTTAATGCCTCTGCTATTAAGAACCAAATCACATTGCAAACACTTCATTAAACAGCCTGAGGTGCTGTCATTGTTTAATGACATATCGATGAGTGTGTTCAGTGGACAACAGCCGCAACAGCACTCTGTCTTTTTTCCTGCGCTCCCTGGGGGTGTCATCTGTCACTCCATCTCCTGCTAATCGATGTCTCTGGAGAATGCTGCGGTATAGCCCCACTGGTGACAAGGTGCATTAAAAATGTAGCGCTGTTATCTCTGCTGGGCTATTCATTAATTTTGCATGGTTTGGAGAACGAAAGCGTGCGATCCACAGCACTTATTGTCCTCTGTAAACAGGAACAAGTCTGGTCATCAGATATTTTGACACAAAGAACTTAAAGCTCAACCATTCATGTGGAGAATGGATTAAGTGACGACATGGAAAGTGAAAGGTGCGCGCATAGTGACACATCCACATAAAATGATCAGCCAACTCTTCAGTTCCCCTCAGCTCTATGTACATTATGTTTCTTTGTGTCTATTGGATGTGTGAGGCAATTGTTCGCCCACATTCGCTTTTCTAAATTTATAGAGGGGTAAAATCATAGATATATACATAGATACCACATTGGCCACTACTGTTCATTGGAGCGATACGTCAACCCGGCTGCCATCTTGGGACAGGTGAATGCATGCATGTCTGTTGAGGCAGGAGGACTCTCCACAATTCAAATCATAGTTTCTCACTGAATTTTCGACCGATTTTCAAGTAGATTGTTTTTATTTTTTATTTTTTTTACAAATGCCAATAAACATGTATTCATACAAAGATAGGTATATTGTGTAGGTAGTAACAGTAAGCGGCTTTAAGCCTGAATATAATGTAAACGTTTGAATTGTATAAAAAATCCACCCCCCGTACAGTTATAATGAACAGGGAAATTAGCTACAGAGACCCAAACCGTCTTTTGTACCAGGCTTTAAATGTGTTTATTTCTGCTGTAAAGTTTGGTATTTTTAACATTGTGGTCTATGGGGATTGACTATTTAGGAGCCTCAAGTGGACATTTGATGAACTATGAGTCTGTGTTTTCAAGGATGTTTTCTGCATTTAAGTGGGCAAAAAATATCAATTAATACTGCTTTAAAGGATATCAACAGTGTTGTGTATCGATGCTACTACTTCAGTTACAGTTGCCAGTGTAGCTATTTGTAACATTTCCAGTAGCAAGCGGAGTAACACAACCAAACAAGGAAAAGCAAATATAGGCTACTGTATAAACTTATATTACACCACAAAACAATTGGTGCATTTGTTCTTTATACTGTAGGCCTATTGCTTAAATGTACAATATGTAATTTCCTCTCAATCAAAACAATAATAAAAGATACAGTTTGGTGATGTCATGAAGTAGTGTGGGATTATGGGAGTTGTTGTCTTCACCACCTTTGCCGTCATTGCAAGTCAATTTCTCCTGGTTAGGATTCCTTCAGTGTTCATTGTTCAATAGGTCTTCTCTTCTGAGACAAATGGACCCGGTGATTAAACTGGTAAAAACTGTTTGGTTTGTCAGCTTGCTTCTCTGATAACTTAAGATCCGGACGTCCACTTAAAATATAGAGTTAAAAATGACCAAGATCCTAAAGGTGTATACTAAAAATGTGCTGACACATGCTCAAAGGGTATATGATGCCATTGACTGGCGACCAAATGTAACAGACCTTACCTTAGACGTTACCTTGATTAAATGACAGATTTCTCTGGGTTTGAACATTGTTGGAAACATTTGGGATAATGTACACAACTCAACAAAATATATTAAATAGGTCTAGTTGTTTTTATACATTTCAATGTGAAAATGTTATCATACCTTAACACTAGCTCCCCAACCCTGGATATCAAACCCATATTGTATCTCAGACTTTTTCTACATCTCTGCTACCTCAGCCCCATAGAGTGTGTTGTCAATGTGCCATGATTTTCTGGACCAAGATGTGGGGTGAAACGGTCACGAAAACAGAAAGCTTTGGGGAATTCCACATATCCACACACCAGCAACAGCCTCAGGCAGACAAAATAGGTGTACCAGTTCATCACTAACTCTATTGTTCCTTTCACCATCTGTCAAGATAATGCTAGCACAGACATGCAGGACAGAGCATCCTGGGGAAAGGATGTCTTGTCACTACCTTCACTGTAGCTGCCCATCTCTCTCTGAAAGCTTGTATCATTTAACATGTTTGGGCTAAGAGTTCAAAACAACACTAATGGCCTCTCGGAGATCTGGAGAAACTTCCAAGGGGGGTATCTGTTACACCCATCAGCAGCAGCTCCCAGCCCTGGCCCAAAGAGGCGTCACACTTCACGTTATTTTGATGCTGCATAAATCACCGTGGCGTGCTCTGACAGAGGCCATTGGGTGATCTCATGGAGGTCAAGAGGGTCACACACTGGTTTTTGAAGGCAGGTCTGTGCAAAATGTCATATTAGAATTCCTCCCCTTTTACCTCACACCATGACTCTGGTTGAACTTCCTGGTAGAGGGGTCATGACTTTTCTTCTCTTCAAGTATATGGCGATAAATTCCAGAAAATCTGAATATTATGTTTGAAAACTGACCAGCTCTGTTTTCATGTGTTGCCATTATTCTTTATGGTGGGACTAATGTAAAAGAGTACATGCCCAATTGCTTTTTATGGTAAGGGATTTGAAAAGAGGCCTCTTGAAAATGACACTACTTGTACGGATCTGACTGGATTTAGTTGCTAACATGTGTTGTGTCTGCAAGTGAGACCTGTCACCTGTGTTTGGCCAGACCCCAGAACAGGCTATTATTAACACATTAAATAAAGATAAAAAACCTATTCATGTTCATCTCTTTGATGGTTTTCTAATTAATCTAGCCTGGGAATCAGGCCCTAACTGCTAAGTTGATGTTTCATTCACTATTGCATATTGGTCTGGTCACTGTGCTGTTCAAACAGATTGACAGAGGACCGTCATGTTAGAATGTAGTTACGGAACATAACTGGCATTGACTGACAAAGGAGCATTGTGACTCATGCTACATTGTCGTTACAGAATGTCCGTCCAGCGCAAAGCACCAGAGAGGAGACAACAGACAACTCAGACCAAACTGTCAAACTAAGCAGTGCTGATCAAATATGAATCAAGATTATGTTACGGTATTGCCTATTTCTTGCCTAAAATGTTTTCAGAAACACATTTTAGTGTGCTTTTTAAGCAGTAATTTGCAAAGGTTTGCGACCAGGTCGCCATTTTTTTTTCCTTTTTCAAAACAGCCAAGGCACAATCAACCTGCAAGTGTCTCTCAGTGTCTTGGCTGTAGCTCTATCCAGAGGCATTTTGGTCTGCGCTGTTGATAACGGCTCTTGGAAATCGAAAATCAAGTGAGAGGTTCCAGCCTCATTTTGTCTGCCGATGCCAGGCTCCATAGAATCTATTCATATGTTCTTCCATTATGGGGGAGTGGGGAAGTTATCTTAGCACTGACGATTCTTTCACCATAATTGCAGACAGATGCTTCCTTGGTAGGACAGGTCCTACAGAGGTTCCAAGACTCCTTTTTAGCATTGAGGCTAGCGAGTGCATGTCATTGAAAAGGTCCTGCCTTCAATTTTTTACTTTTTTTTTCTTCTCAGAGATCCAGTGTACATGTAATAACAAGGGATAAACAACATTTGGAAACACTCTCCCTGAAAAAAAAAAAAGAAAAAAAAAAGCAAGCCCAAAAACCTCCCGGTGGTGTTACAATAGTACCCAACGTTTCGCTTATGAGTTATTGATCCAGGAATTTAGAATCTGTCAATCTCTTTCCAACTTTACTGAACCGCTGCAGCAGTGGCTCCAAGTTACGTTAGATAACTGTCGGTACTATTGTAAAGTTTTAAGGGCCTTCATTTTTTTTTGCATTCATAAGTTAGCTATTTGAGTGACATGAAACCGAATACTTACATTTGAAAGTGTAGTCATCTGCTCTGGGTGTCGCCATTGAGGATTTCTGCATCAGAACGTTGCTTCTGTTGCCTACTAACCCTGCCAGCTGCAGTTTATATAGCTGATTACGCTGCTGGGAAAACCACCGCTGAGGTTTTATAAGGGCCATCTACACCAAGGACTATAACTATAAACATTTTTTAAATCCTTCTAACTCAAGTGAAAGGCGGAGTCCACAACAACAACATTGGGATAATTGCAAATAAAAGCTCAATGAAGTTGTTAACTATAGCTTTCTGATCGTAGTCAGCTCAGAGGAGAAGCATTATTTCCTCATCTGCAGGACCAGAGTCTGTACCAGCCGGGACACAGACACGGGACACAGACACGGGAAACCTCTGCTGCTCTCCACAAGCTTTTGAATTTATTATTGCACAAAACTGCAGCTCTGTTGTATATTCACTTATCTTGCTATTAAATTTCAACTCTGTTGCGCACCTCTGTCCTGTCACTCTCCGCTGCATGTCACTCCAGTCACACTTTATGTACACAAACTACAGCTCTGCTTTATAATTGTATTTGTCGTTTATGATTACTCTTTTATGTGAGATAATTGATGCATTTAGGAAACAAAATGCAGGAGATGAGCGGCATGTTAGCTGCAGCGCACGTCTGTTTACTGAACGTGTGGACGGTCACATCGTTATCGAGTTATCTTTATGAAATCCAACCAGATCTAAATGCATTTTGGGATAGGTTGGGCCACGAAGGATCCCATCTGTTGGATCCTTCAAATTCGGCAAAAGAAGGCTGCATTCCTTGGCTGCATTTGGAGGAGCCTTCGAATTGGGACGAATTCGAATTCGGTCTTCAAATGCAGCCTTCGGAGGATGCAGCCCCTGAAATGAGACACAGGAGTCTCATTTAAACAATGCTCGGCTCCAGCCTTCCCGGTCTATAAAAGACGGAGCCTTTGTTAGTGGAAAGTTCAAGTGGATCTGCTCTGATCTGATCAGGGTTTTTGAAGATTCTACCACAGTGTCCAATATTGCAATACAGATACCAAACTCTTTGCAAAGCGTGATGGACAAGTGATGTATTCCAAGGGACACCATATGCCCCCATGGAGGACCTTAACTGGAGATACAGAAAAAAAGAGAACCCAGGCAGGTTATATGTAGCGCATAGGTCATTAAAGGAGTGGAGACCATTATCATCACAAACATCTTTCAGGACATGTATGCCTCTGTCACTCCAGGCAGGAAATGAGAATGGGACATTTCCAGTGAGAAGTGAGTAGTTGTTAAAAATCAGGCTATTCAAATGCCACTGTTGGGCCATTTTGGACACTTTCTCTGCTGCACACCACACATGAGAAGGAAAAAAAACAATAGACCCTAATTGTAACTTAGAGCATTTAAGTGGTACAGCAGCATGAACCAAATCTTGCAGCCTGTGAGGTAAGGAGACCCTCTCCTCCACGGACCTCCAAGTTAAACCACGTTGAGAGGGGACGAAGCACAAATGACCAAAAATAATGTTTGAAATTTGAAACTGAAATACCCCCTTAGATTTGTGGCACTGCAAGGTAGACATCTTGAGCCGGGGTCGCCTCCCACCCTATATGAATTTGGAGATTAGTGCATGTATCTTGTCCCAATAATTAGTGGAAGGAGGCAGGGGTAACATAGAGGAGAAGTTCACACACGGCAAAATGTCCATCTTAATACTAGAGACACGAGCCCGCGGCAAATGATGAAGATGAGACCATCTTTCTAAATCCGCCTCTATACGGCTAAAAATACCATGGAAGTTTTTGGTGGTAATGTTACTTAATGATGGATATACATCAATCAAGTACTTTTTTTTAGTACTGGTATATGAGAAGGCAGTGCTGCCAGATCTAGCATTGTATTTAAAGGCAATAGTGCAGATTTCCTCTCCAGCTGATTTCATAACGAGACATGGTGTCACACTGACTTTTTAGTTTTATATGTTTTCTAGAGGTTTTGGTTTTGTGAATTCTGTTTTTCCCGGTTTTCCATGTTGTATCTGTTCAGTCGTGTTTAGTCTGTTTCCTGTTTTATTTTGTAGTTTCAGTCCTCATGTGTCATGTCCTGCTTTACTCCTTGTCTGCCCCACCCTGATTTGTTTCACCTGCCCCTCTTTTGCCCTGCCTTGCTGCCAGTGTTTCCTCTCCCAATCAGCTCCCTGCCTGGTTTCATGCCTAATCAGTTTATTCCCCTCACCTGTGTTTCCCGCTGCACCCTGATTACTACAGCCTGTATTTAATCCCTGGTTTTGAGTTCAGTCTTTGTTGGTTCCTTGTTGTTGTCACTGCATTGTTCCTGTCAATGTCAGTTTTTGCTTGTTAGCTTCATGTTAGTTCTCTAGTGTTTCAGTTTTTCCTAGTGTTTGTATTTTTGGGGATTCTGCCTGTTTTTTCAGCTTGTTCATTAAAAGCAACCCTCCTGCCTCTGCACTTGGGTCCTCCATTCCATTCCACACACAACCATGACACATGGTACTGAATTCTCTGAAGGTCTCTAAAATGTGTGAGATAGAAGAGGCTGCCTTATCCCCAAACAACAAAATGTCATCAGCATACAAAGAAATGTGGTGCTTTGTATCATTGAATCCTCTGTGCTAGGAGCTCTAAAGAGGGGGCAAATCACAGTGGTGAAAAACGGCATTCCTGACAACAGGAACATGAAATGGGAAATTGAGTGGAGGTGTTGTTCCCTGTAACATTCATAGCAGTAGGGTTACAATAGAGAACTTGTGACAATTTGATTAATTCTGAGCCAAAGCCAAACCGCTCAAGGACCACAAGTAGTCCCACTCTAGCTGATCAAAGGCTTCTTTTCTGCGTCCAGAGACAAGACAGCACAGGGTGAGTCAATGTCTCTGGCAGCATGACATGTAGCAGATGATGCATGTTGTCTGACGACAAGCAAGTTTTTATAAAACCTGTCTATCATGGTGAACTAACAAGGTCATAAATTATTCAATGTCATTGGCTAACACTCTTGCATATACCTTAATTTCTGCATTCAGAATGTAACGGTCTTACTGAACAATGTTGCGTCTTTATTGAGTTTAGGTATCACTGCTATTACAGATGAAGCCACCTAGAATTTCTCATGCCTCAGTGCCGGGCCCCAGATCGGTCCTTGACAGGATCTTGCCTGGTCAGTGGCTGGAATTAAATTAATTTAAATGTAAATTGAATTAAATAGTTATTTTATGAAGGAAGCACCATATCATGGTAAGACCGTGCAAATGAATGAATGGATGTGTTTACAGTGGAATCTAGACACAACCTGTCAGAAAACAGGAGGAGGGGGGGTAGACTCTCAGCAGCTGGAGGTGGGCTGGGATTAAGCTGGAACTGAGCTGGAAACAGCCTGGGAGGGGAAATTTTAGATGGCTTCATCTGTATAGCGGAGTTGGCATCACTAACAAAAGAGCCCTTTTCAGTAGAGGACAATATCATCTCCAGAACGAACTGCCCAAGTTCGTTCCAAAAAGTGACGTAAAACTCTGGAGGGATCATGTCCCATCCAGGAGATTCACCCTTTTTCATTCCTATGATTGCCTGGTGTAATTCAGTCAGGGTGATGGGTCTACTGACTTGGTTTGATTCCTCTTGAGTAAGAAAGGGAAGCTCCAAATTACTTTTACACCTATCTTTGTCTAAGGAGATTTCAGAGGAGTGTAGTGAAGCATAAAAAGAGTGGGATTCTGTATTAATCTCCTTAGGGTCAGATAGAAGGGTTCGTTGTGATCGGATGGCTGTAATGTTAGAATATTTCTAATTTTTCTGTAATCTCAATGCAAGAAGGTGACTAGGTCTAGCCACATTAATGTAGTAAGTCCTTCTTGTTCTATGAATTTGAAATTCTTCTCTAGATCTCAGTAGTCAATGTAGGTCCACCCTGACTGAATCATTTTTTTTTCTTTCCTCTGAGAAACCTGGGTTTTGTTGTTCTTGCTCCAAATAATGAAATTTTGACTCAAGTAGGAGTTTCTAATACACCCCTTGATTGCGTACCAGAGCATGCATGGGTCATCAACAGAACCAGCTTTAAAGTATTCACAAAAATCTTTGTTTTTAAGTAAACTTAATATTAAAGCATGATGGTTAGTTTTGCAATAATGACACAACGGTCAGACGGTGGGTTAGGAAGAATGTTTACATCATGGAGTTGTGATATGGCAGTTGGAGAAGCTAGCAAATAATCTATCCTAGAATAAGTCTTATGTTTGTTAGAGTAAAACCTATGCTGTCTAATTTAAAAGCAGGAGTTGCAACGTTATGAGAATGCTGGTCCCCCTGATGAGAGCAGCCGAGCCCGGGGTTCAGAGTGGCATTCATGTCTGCTCCTATAATAACAGCAAAGCTTTGCATATTTGATAAGTTCGGTAACATTCTTATAGAAATCTGATTCAAATTCTCTAGGTCTAGGTGCTGCTGAAACTTTCTAAAATTGGAAAGACTACACTTAAGCACAATAAGTGAGCCACGTGATTTGGAGTCAATAGAGGAGGCAGCAGTGTAATAATACCTATTGGAGAACCATTTAAAATCAGGGTCTCTCAAATGCAACTCATGTATGAATGCCACGTCAATATTATGCCTCCGCAAGTAGTCTAAACACATTGCATGTATGATTTGACCATTCAGCCCATTAATGTTCCAGCTCACCACTTTAATAGCTGTCATACACCAGAAAGCAAGACTGGGTAACACAACTGTCCATAACCAGAATGAAAACAAGTATGAGATCTATTCCACCCCACCCCGGGGTCACCACAACCCCTATAAACAAGAAATATAAAAACAAAAATCCCCCCCCGAAAACACCCTTTACATTCACTCGCAAGAGCTATGTCCCCACCCATAGGCCTATTGCTCGGTCCCCTGACTCTGAGAAAGTGGGCTACACACAGTCACGCACTGCTCATTCCCCCGCAGGGTATTGTAACAGACGCCCTGCCCATATTGGAAAGGATCGCCATGTATGACATGATAAATTATGATGTGGTTATGAACGTAATTTTAACTATCCCCAAAAGAATTTAGTAAGGAAATAAGGCTTCAGGTCTTACCAACCATGGCAAAAAGTGTCCAGCTGCCGAACAGCATGGAAAGAGAGAAAAACATTTGTCCTTTAATGTCCAAACAGCGAGGGTGATAGCAGCAGCCAGATCAGCCAAAATAGTCCATCCACACACCGGTGTTCTAGTCACTGGCGGGCCACTGAGTTTTGACATAGTCCTCAGCTTCGGTGGGATTGTAGAACACTTGTTGCTCAGCGCCCCGGGTCAGCTTCAGTCTGGCTGGGTAAAGCAGGAAGGCTTGGAAGCCCTGTTTCCTGGCAGCATCCATCGCGTCGGAGTAGGCCCTGCGTTGGGTAACGGTGTAATTGCTGTAGTCGGCAGAAAGGTGAATATTCCTGTCATTGATCTTCAAAGGAGAATCCTTGGCGGCTTTCAGAATGTGGTCCCGGTCGGTGAAATGGAGCATCTTGCAGATAATTGTGTGGGTGCCCCTGGCTCCCTCGCGGGGCAGGCCGACACGGTGAGCCCACATGATCTCAAACTTTTCACCAGCAAGTGCAGGGAACCATTTGGGGATGGACGAGGTGACATACTGTAGTGTGTTGGTCATGTTTTCCCATGACAGTGGTTTCAACTTTCGGAATGTGAGTATGGAGTTTGGAGCATTCCTTGTTTATTTTTTTTTTTTTGTCTACTGTGCAGACTGGATGTCTGACTGAATCTGGTCCAGTCTTCCCATGGAAGATGTAAACTGTGATTCGATAAATGACCGCTGATCTTTATTTTTTATTTAATGGATCCCCATGAGCTGAGGCCTTGGCGACCACTAATCTTCCTGGGGTCCATAGGATCTTTCAGGGCTAATTTGATGATGGATGGCTCCTTGCTATCTGCAGACAGCTGGGCTGCACCCGGTTCTTTTGCCATTTCTTGTTATTTACTTCTCAATCCTTCAGCCATCACAACCCAACATATTTTATATACCCAACATATTTTAGTTGTGAAAATGGTATTAATCCTTAGGATAGTTTGTGAAAAGGGGAGAGTAGACCGGGAGCAAAAGTGTTACGCAGCCATCTTGCCTGCAGGTCAGGTCACGCCCCCCTCCTTCACTTATTTTTTCATTGTATGTATTCAAAAATATTTTTGGATTGATGTACACAACTTTCTATCTAGAAATTTAAAATTATGTATCTCAAAATAGATCAAATGATCATGGTTCAATATTTTTAATTTATTATAAAAATAACTATGGGCAATAATGGACAAGATAATGGACAAAGATTATTTGAAACATATGAAGTTACTGACTAATGCTACTTATTAGTAATCTGTGCCCCTTAATTTATGTATTTATTTATTTTCTTCGGGGAGATCCTCAACATCCTCAACCACAACAGAGTCGATAACATAGCATCCTTCAAATTCAGCCGTTGAATTATCCTTCCTTGACTTTGAGAATCAGCATGTGGCCTAAATAGTGAGAGAGACCTGCAATGCAATCTGGGAGATCATGAAGGGAATCCACATGAAGAGAGGTGGAAGAACACTGCCAGGAGGTTTGACAAGCCGTGGAACTTCCCTCACTGTATGGCAGTGGCGGCCGGCCCATTGGGACGGAAGGGCTGGTGCCCCACCTGTGATTGATTTAAAAATCAATACATAAGTTGTCTCTTTAAAAGGTTAATAAAAGTGTGGTTTGTGTGCAAGTTTTACTTGTACAATGGTGAAAGCTTTAGATCACTGATCCAAAGACGTGAGTAGGTCGGTCAGAACCTACTCACAGGCCAGACTCCATTCAGTTACATGGGGCTGTCTTGCTATTGGTCAACTTCCTGAGGGAGCTTTTTCAATGCAGTGTGTATGGCGCTGTTGGGGCAGGTAAATCTCCGACCCAAACAGCGGTGGCACTGTTGTGAATTGAAACTATATTCAGTAGCTGCAAGTTAAAGTGGACCTGCTTCCTGCAGCAAGAAGATAAGTCGCGACATCTCTGCCACAATGGTGCCATGCCATTGAGCCCAATATTGCGAAACCAGACATTTAAAATGTGTATTTTCGGAGCAATAGGACTTAGGAGCAGTGAGCTTTTGTTTTTGGGATAAAGAGTCATCGTACTATTGAGCTTTCGGTCCAACGGGGCATTTTTCGGATTATTGGGATTTCTGAACAATGGGCTGTTGGACCAGTGGGCAGTCCCCGCCACAACAGCATTAAATCACTTCTGAAAACACCTTTTCAAAGGCTGACTGAGAGAAAAAGCTAGAAATTAAACAACCAGGACCTGATACACCGTATGTCTTTCGCATAATCATCTAGTGAGTGTCAGAGGAAAGACTACAGAAGACAGTCTAGCAGAAGCCTCTTATGTACAGTGAACTTTAAAAAAACATATCTGTGGATGCCCAATTCAGAATAGAGAGTTTTCTTTTCCCTGCCTTCTATTTAAACATGGAATCATGGCTGGGCAGACTGATCTGTGGTGAAAAAGCACGACAATAACCAGGTTATGACCAGAAAGGAGCTGCAAAAAGTTACAAACACGACAGGGGGACTAAAGTTTGTAATAAAATAGATTATATCAAAATGTATGTTAAACACATCTTGTAAAGCTTACAGCTGTTATACGTTTTAACAGCTTTTTTATTTGTGCATTCATATAGTTTGAGCAACAACATCACTGCTGCTACGGAACATAAACACAGTTGAACGTTCATCTACTTTTTTTTTTACATAAAATGACATGCCCCACCCATAGACAGTAAAAAATAACAGTCTGAAGAGTGAGGCCAATGCGGAAGTACCTTAAAACTTGCATTCTGTCCTATGGCCAGCAGGGGGCGATATCAGCGGTTGCAAAAAGCCTCCCGGTTTCTATACATGTCAATACAATTCCATTAGGAATATGAGCCTACTTGTCACTTGATTGATTACCGCAGGAAATGGTTTAATACTGAGTTTATGGTCTCAATCGCTAGTTTCAAGTCTTCTTCAATACAGCATGATGTTCATGTTGTAAATTATGGTTGCATTAAGAAGAAAATAGACAATAAAGCAGGTGATGTTTTGGAGCATGGCTACCATGGCTATCGTTTGATTGACAGGCTGCCATGTTGGCAAAAGGATAGAGTCTTAGCAATGCTAACCATGTTAACGCAGTGTACATTTAAATAGACATGAACTTGTTTAGTGTTGTCTGTGTATTTGTCTTACAACTTTGACCCTTTCACAGCGTGTTTTCACTTCATAGAATTTTATTGTAACAGTGGTCGCCAAAAAATGTCTTGTTCGGCATTCGTGATAACCAAGCTGCTTAGTTGTTAACTTAAGGGAAGGTTTGCTGATTTTCAACCGCCTCATGTATCCGGAGCTCCCCGCTCACCCCACTGTTAAAAGTGTCCACACTTGAGGCTTCAAAACGGGAGTCCACAAACCAATGGGTGACGTCACTCTTACTCTGTCCATTCTTTAAAAGAATACTTGACAGGGCTGGACTACAGACTAAGTGCTCCATCAGATAAAAGAGAGCCATAACTCACAGTTGGATAGACAGAGGCTGCTGGTGTTTTTCTCACTTTAAACAAGGTTCACATTACTGCTCATCAGCGTCTCTCCACCATAATAACTCAGCTCATATACATGTGATGTGAACTACGTCACTTTTGAAATGTTGATCTGATATGTATGAAATGCACAAATGTTACATTTCCGTGGTTTGCAGAATTGTACAATGCCAACATTTTATTCTGCCGATTGGGCTGCATTTTGTTTTATTGTCAACACAGACAATACATTCTCTACCTCTATATCTTTAGTTGTTTAGCAAATTATTACAAGAATATTTTTATTTAATTAAGAACCGCACAAGCAAAACAAAACATGGCTCAAGGGTACAATAACAAACAAGCAGAGCATGTCATATGAAATTAATTCCAGTGGTAGGTGGTAGAAAAGGTAAAAGTTTCAGGCATATATGGCGTGCAGCATGGATTGCTATATCATTACATATTATTTTGCTCTGTACCTTATGTACCACTTATCCATCTCATATGCTAAGCTATAACTTTGTATGTAATAGATTAGTAACATTGATTCATTAAATAAAGACCTCACCTTCCTCTTTTCTTCCTCACATTTGTGAGGTCCTGAAAGATTCTTCCCTTGCTTTTTCATCTCCTCAACTACAACTTTGACACCAAATCCTGATATTTGCCAGACTTCAAGAACAATAACGGCCTCTAATGCTGCCTGCTTCACAGGCACACAACTGCCCGTCAGGAAATAATCCATCATGGAGCAGGCAAAGATACCATTCTCAGTATAGAAATGTTATGATAATATAATGACACAGTGGCACACAAAGCCTGTTGCAGTATATGGTGCTTTTCCCAGTATATTAATGTAATATCAGACTTAACAAGGAGCAAACTGTCACCTTTCTGGACAGGTCATATTTCTTCAGCCCAAACAGCAGTCTGGACTATCGATGCTAGCTAGCAATATAAAATGCACTGTGTGTGTGTGTGTGTGTGTGTGTGCCTTTGTGTTTGTGTTCAGCTCAGAATCTCACTGATCTCAGAACTCACCAAGAACTTCTGTTATTGTCCTCCAGTCTCTTTTTTCTGTATGTTTATGAAGTGAAACCACACAGCCTCAGAATATAGTTTTTGGCTCGAGCAGAAACATTTTAAATTCACTTGGATGCATCTTTCTGTCCAGCAATGAAAGCCCATGTATCCATTCTGGAGAGTTAAAATTCAATTGAAAAGAAAGAAATCATTAACTGTCATTGAAAATGGGCCCAACAGAAAAAGTAAATTAATTAAAAATAATCACTGCTTAATATTTTGGAGTGCATCATGCCTTGCTTAAGGGTAGGGGAGAGTGGGGTAATATGAGCCAGTGGGTAAGTTGACCCACCCCCTTTTTCTAGACAACATATTTGTTGTCATGTAACCATACATTCAGATAGCTCCCATCATTTTCACACCAAAAAACAATTTTCGCTTATTAAAGTCAATTTTCTGCATGTCAAGTATATTGACTGTTGGGTCAAAGCAAATGTATCCGGGTCTAAAATGATGTATGATACATGTTGGTGATTTGCCAACATATAAAAACATGTGAATCATTTAGCTAAAGATTAGCCTGAATTGCTAAACTGGGAATTGTTTTCCAAAAAAAGTGAGCCAGATGCTGTGGGGTAAATTGAGCCACTTATCCTACCATACGGCACTTAAGTTTTAGAATAAAATAATATATAATAATAAAACGCTTAATTGGCGCAAATTTGAACGCTGGAATATTTTGATATCACTCACTTAATTTGCGCGTAAAATAGATGCAAATTTACGCAAGAGGGGAGGGGCTTCCTCTAGTGAAGGGAAGTGAAGCCAGTTGTGCTAGCTGGGGCAGTGCAAACTTGCTAGTACAATCAATAGCTGTAATCAAGTAACAGACAAATATTTTCACAATTTACCAGATAATCCGACCTCCTCACTCACTTTCCTCCAAGCGATCTCCTTATTATTCCTGTTCCAGTAAATACACAGAGAATATCAGCTTGTCCTCCTTTTTTCAAATGAATGAAAATCTCCGCCAGTACGTCCTTGATGTCATTACGTCACTGGAGGATCTCAATGCTGATTGGCTGTCGCGGCACAAATTTGCCACTGGAGTTCAAATTTTTCAACTTGAGCGAATGAGAGATTCACGCGAAAATCTCTTAATTTGCGCCACCCAACCGGAACTCGCATCTTTATATTGACTTTATATGTAATTCATTCGCGCAAATTACTTTATTCACAGAACATTTTGGTCACCTAAAAATGTCTTGTTCAGTGTTCGGCTGGTAACTTAAGGGAAAGTCACTACAGCAAAAGGCGACATTGCCCGCAGGGCTGTGTCCATTGGCAACTTCCCCCCTTCTTTAGCATTTAGCTTAGCGCAGTACCTTTGAAACCATAGATGTCAGATGACTCTGACGTGGCTGCTTCATCCTCCCCAGTTCCGCCTTCTTGTCCAATTGTGGTCACTCCAAAAAGTCAAACTCGAGGCTTCAAAACAGTAGTCCACAAACCAATGGGTGACATAGTTACAGTTACTAATTACCTCATTAAAAAGTAACTCAGTTACTTTACTAATTACTTCCACCAAAAAGTAATGCGTCACTAATTTAGTTACTTTTTAAATGTCTTCTTCACAACTTTACCTGAATGCACCACAAATTAATGAGGGACAACTGAACACACCATTAACTTCAGTGGTCAGACACATTTCATTGTTTGTTTACATAACTCAGAAGGCAAATGTTGCGACACCGGTGACTTCAGGGATGCAGGAGGATTTTACAGTTCTGTTGTTTCTCCGTCATCTCCGACTCCAGCAGTGGCCGTGGTGTTTGGAAAAGTACAGCTGCAGGCTAACACCGGTTACACCGGTAAGCTAACTGTTAGCTGTTGTAATCCTTTTGAGTGTAATACAGCCACTTTAGATAATTTAGCTTTAACGTTACCTGCTGCCAAGTACCCAGCCATAGTTTGCAGTCTGCTCTACTTTTGTCATCATCTTTTATCTTATCTCTGAGGTAGTATCAGAGTAGTTTTACATGTACAAGTAGGCTACATGAGCACAGTACAGGGCCTGCATCCCTAACTAACACAGTAACAAACCTTTCAATAATTTATTACTGCCTTGGGGGTTCGGTACATTTTTAGTTCACTCACGTGTATGCATCTATTTTGGTAGATCATGAATCTAATTGCATTGATTTTACTTGTCTAGTGCTCGATGCAGATCTGGATGACTAGATGGACTACTAGCGAGAAAAAAAGATTTGCACACTATCATGAGCACTTACTCACTGGTGCTTGTACTGATCAGATAAATGCTACATCTCATTACACCTTCTATCAGACAAGTGCTGGAATTGCTGGAGCTTAATACCCTTAATACCTGTTTTCCACCAACAGCGTTCGGAGCATTTCGACCAAAAACAAATGAGTTCGGAACCCAGAAAAATAGCAGGATTTCCTTGACCTAAAGTGCGAACCAAAGTGGGCGTGTCATATTCTTCTTCTTCTACATCTTCTTATCATTAATAGTTGGTCCATGCTTGTTTTTTGGAGGTAATGCTTCTCTACGACTATAGACTTTTAGTTTTGGTCCAAATCCTGATTTTTCAACCCTGTCGTCAGACAAGAACGACGATACAGGACGATTGCAGGTCTGAGACGGGAGGTGAACTTAGATAATACACACTCCTACATGAGTAGTATGATGGGCTACGCACCCATCCACCCCTCCGACTTCCACACCCTTACGTTCAGTCTTGCTAAAGGTCACACAGGATGTAAATCATGATGTGTGGAATCATCCATGGACATTACTCTTGTAGATACTGGTCTGGAGCAGCAGTAGAGGAGTGCATTATGCTGCAGGAGTGATTTGAGAAGTTTTAATTAATGTTTTGGCACGTTTCGTGCCGCGACTCTGGAGTACGACAGAGTACGACAAACACATTTGACACAAAGACAGACTTTCAGCAGCTTATTCCTTTAAGATAATGCTGGCAAAGAGATTTGTTTGACATTCAGGTTTTAGCCTTGTTCTGATTCTGAGCTCATACAAAAAGCTTGTTATTATGGGAATAAAACTCCCCGCATGATTGATGTTATCACCTATTGTGAAGCTCCTGCTATAAAATGGCTCCCATGCAGCTCTCTTTGTTTTTGAAAAACGGAGGTTTGAATACAAGGTAGTGCTTCAATCCATGACATCCTCTTTCACATTGAAGGAAACCTCAAAATGTTGATTAACGGAGCTGCACACGAGCCAGCAGTCCTCCTCTGGTTGAATGAACAGTACTGAATGAGTGGGAAGCACAGCGAATGCATGCTCCACAAATCTCCCCTGGATAATTAATCATTAGTAAAACTATTAATTATCTTATACGTTTATGGACTTCCTGAAAAATTGAGACTGGAATATGAGATGACGCTCTTCTACACACACGGGTACATTACACCACCAAAGAAGGTGGAACTTAGAGCTGCAACTTATGATTATTTTCATTATCGATTGATCTGCCCATTATTTCCTCGATTAGTCATTTGGTCTATAAAATGTCAGAAAATAGTGAAAAATGTCCAAGGTGATGTCTTTAAATGTCTTGTTTTGTCAGTC
>JAOVVB010263541.1:0-18850 GCA_028570985.1 Heterobranchus longifilis | reverse complement strand
CTGCTAGTCTCCTAAAGAGGCGGGGCCGTAACTAAACACACGTGACACAGATACAGGAAATGACTCTGAGTTGCAGGTTGTGAGACGTGGACACTGAAACTGTCTTGCATCCAATAGTTAAACTTTTGAACACATTTCCATATTTTTCAATGAGGGAGAAGGAGCAGATGTAAGTATTTTTACATGTTATAAGACATGTCTTTAAACTTGGAATTTTGGGGGACCATTAGGGAATTAAGGGATGGATGTAAATATTTTTCCCGTTCTAAATACTGTTTATACTTATTCAGGTTTTATATCTGAATCCATCAGTGAGTTGTGCTGGGCGATGACAGTAAATGCTATGGTGTGGTGCGTGATTACAGAGTAGTTGCTGCCTAATTAAGCAGCAGCTAAATTAGCCAGCAACAACTCTAATAATACCTCGGAGCTCTCTGCTACTGTAATCTACGAAAGCCTCCAACAAAGATGCTCACACCCTCTGTTTGAGAACAATGAGCAAACCACACGTTTGGTGCACCTGCTGAGAAACCAATCAAAGTCAATCATAAATAATCCAAAGTGCGACAATAATCCTCTAAAAGCTTTGAGATTGTGATAAAAGCAGGTGCACTTCAGGACAGGAGGTGTATAAAACCTCCTTATACAATCAGACTGTCGGACATCATAATACATTAAAACTAGAGGCTGTGATTTCAATGGGAAGTCTTTTATTCTAACTCGGAGAGACTGATACCAAAACATGGTTTTTAGTTTAAAATAGTGTCACATTTGTCCCCCTTTGGCAATGTTTTATGATTTAATCTTATCAATGTTTAACCAGTTAATAACCACAACAACAAAACTGACAACTAGGTTGCAATTTTCTAACTGATATATTTTGAGTATGTTGCTAATTTTCCTCACATTTGAGACAGAAATGCATGTAAAACATGTTATAAGTAATTGTTAACAATATGTTTAAATGTAAAAATAAATGTAAAAAAAAATACATGTAAAAAAGAAATGTTAAATATTAAATCTAAATGTTATCAAATCATTTTACATTTAAAACATTTAACATTTATTTCTTGTTTTACATATACTGTTAACAATTACCATATTTTTCAATCTCAAATGTGAGGAACATTAGCTAAATATTCAAAATATATACAACTGGAAAATTGTAACTACAGTTGTACACATGTGGCGCCCCCACTTGCAGCGAATCCAAAGCTTTGTCTCTTGTGTCTATTTACTTTTGCATTGTTTTAAGCAACAAAACAAAAAGTATATCAGGGTTTTTCCTGCATAGAGGAATTTTTGGCGCCCCCCCCAAAGAGGTTTTAGCTCCCAAAGGAAAATCACCAGCACCAAAATGATAAGAATTGAGAATAAAAACAGCAATATAAACATATAAACCCTTTCTGAATGTGTTTAACAGCAACAAGCAGAACATAAACTTAAATACAGCATCTTTGACATTCAACAGCCCTCTCATCCACAGCCGCTATATTTTATACCCACAGGCCCATTCTGAGCCAGGAAAAACCCTGAATACCTGCAGAGTGGACTCTTTGCTTTTACAAACAGAAAGAGACGTACCGAGGATCTCGTCCGATGGCAGGCAGGTGTGGTGAAGCTTCCCGCTGTAGAACTCCAGACCGATGATGGCGAACATGAGGATGGCGAAGAACAAGAGCAGGCCGATCTGGAGCAGCGGGATCATGGCCTTCATGATGGACTTCAGCACAATCTGCAGACCTTCACAAAGAAAAACACATCCTGTTCAGGGATAACGCCACAGTATTCTTTACATTCATGTAAAGAAATGCATTTGTCTGTGACCCCCCTCCCTTTTGTAGAAAAACAATATAATTAAATCACCTTTTGAAGACTCAGTTTAAGAGATGAAAGAGAACATATTCAGTAGCCTCCAACTCTCATGCTTTTCAACATGTCGCTCAGCGTGTTTCTACCAGCCTGGTATCACCACATGGTGTATGAATAACACACAATCTTTTCAGTCATTTTGCATGTTATCACATTTTTTTGCTTTTCTTGTGTCATTTCAAGCCATTTAGTCGCACCGGACTTTCAACGAACTCCAATAATAAACCCATCAGCGGCAATATTAGATGATTAGAGCGAGTGCTCTGGAAGTCAGGTGACTTAGTATAAAGAGCGGGAAAGTTTGTGTACGAGAGGAGGACATGGGTCAAACAAACACAGGACTTGTTATGCACCGTATCACCAAAACAAATTCCTTGTATACTTGTCAATAAAAACAATTAAAAATGGTTAAATGACACGCGACAAGCTTAAAATGCACAGACACAAAATGTCCTTAAAATTGGCGTGCTATTTATACAACTTCCCATGAGATCACATTGGTTTCTAAGCTGTTTTTCACAGGTTTTGATTAAACAAAGCTGCCAAAGACTTGCAGCACACAGTAGCTTCTGAATGTGGCAAATACACGGGTAAACACTGACAAACACTTTCTCAAATAACTACATTTGCCAACTGAAAAGGTCCTAAAAAAAAAAAAAAAGACCCGCAAAGAATAATCACTTGTTATTTGCATTATTGCAGCAGTGCAGGATTAGAGGTCAGTAACTCACTGGGGATCCCGGAGACGAGCTTGAGAGGCCTCAGCACTCGCACGGCCCTCAGGGTCCGGAGGTCGACCGGGATGTTCATGTGGGCACCGGCAGTGGCCAGGATCCTGGTGGACAACACATTATTCATCCAGAGATATTTCTGATGGTAGGGCTGTTAGGCAGACAGTACATTGTTATCTATTATTTATTATATTAATACATTAGCAGTTATTCCTTGTGATGGCCTGAAAAAGGAAAACAGACATTTGGGTTAAAATAGAGAAAATGCTTCGACAGGGACATCCATTAGCAGCTAAATCTGGCACTAAGTGTCTCTTTCCTTTCTTGAGATTAATGTGTTTTTTCTGCGACAAATGTGATGACATAAATGGCTAAAAGGCAACACATGTATGTAACAAATTTTAAAGGGAAAAAGGGGAAATAATAAACTGATTTGATGTCATGCAGATGACAGTCAGTAAATGTATTTAGTGTACCAGACTTGTATTGGTGAGAGACAAAGAATGCACAGCTACATACACCTGGCAGGCATCTCTACTCACATCTACCCACGCACGCATTGATGTCCCTCCACCCACACACACACACACACACACACACACACAAACAATGAAAAACAGCAACAGGAGCAACCGGCAAGCATCTCTCTTACCAACGTCCACCAGAAATCACACGTGAATGTTTGTTGTAGCGATGGCAAAAAGCAGGTTTTCTGTTCTTTTCAATTAGGGAAAGATAATGTTTTATCAAATGATATAAAAGTGCTGCAATAACCCTGCCAAAAAACTGAATATTTTTAATTTATTCTAGTCGATATCAAGCGAGCCAATTTGTTGACCCGTAACCATTAAAGCTTTCACTGCTGAGAGGGTCAATATCCACTGCTAATTCGCCAAGTCATAGTTGTGAAAATTATCCTAGCAATCATAATCATTTTTACAGATTTCTCTCTCTGTCACGCACGCACGCACGCATGCAGATACAAATATACAAACTCAAAATCTTTGGCCAGTGTTGGAAGGTGTGGGGGAGGGTAAGTGTGTGTGCATGTGTGTGTGTGTGTGCAGGGGGTAGAAAGCACATGGCAGAAACTCAAGTGCAAGCCCACGCAGAATCTCTCCTGAAAGCAGTGGGAGGGAGAGAGGCCGAATGAGCGAGTGAATGAGTGAGGCCACGTTTCCACTATACTGCAGATAAAACCTGAAAACACTGCTGCTCAGTGGTGAGAGCTCGCCGCCCCTACCAGGACCTGTTCTGCCGTGGTCACAGATAATCTGGAAATTTAATTAAATATATTAAATGTTTGGGCCACACACAGCCTTCATGTTTTTTGATTAAAGCTTTTTAATTATATGAAGAGTGCCTTGGATTTTCTCTTTTTATTTCCTCATTTTTCATCCAAAGAGTGCTTTCCCACAGCTTTGCATTACCTGCTTAAGAACACCGCAGCCGTCCTATTTTACAGTAAAGTCTTGATTAATTGAATAGTTGGCATTTAACCACAGCAAAACTATATAAAAACATCAGTTTACAAACCTTCACACAACTTGTGCACACAATAATCCAAGTCTCATTTATCCAGTTGTATGCTCAGTGCTTCCCAAACACATGCATTTTTGTTAAAACCTTACTATGTACAACAGTTTCTCAGACAAAAACAAAGTTTTCTTCAAGAATTCAAGGCAACACACGGTGAGTAACTGATGTACAAATGGTGATTTGAGGGTGAAGTGCTCCTTTAAGTTAAAGTCACGGTAATATGACATCATCAGGGTTATTTCTAGCCAGCAGGTCTCGAGAGATGGCAATGTCAGTTTGTTGTTCAGTTGGTTGCTCGGTCAGATTAAAGTTGAAATTGGAGCAGACTGTGACCTGATTAACACACTACTGTACATTACATGCTGCTTTGAATTTAATTTATTTGATTTGATAGGGACGACGCAGTATAAAACTGATTTAATAGCTATTGCTAATTTTCAACTCTTGTACCTAGTTGAGCTTTTACATGTACAGTGTAATTAAAACATACAGCCAGTATCATGAAACCACAATAAACTACAAATGTGTATATATAGTAAAATACAAATCTTGCAATAGATGTATCTCAATACATCAATGCATATAACACATCTTGTAATTTACAGTACATTTAGTTAGAATGGGTACAATAGGAGTAAAAGCTCCTTTGTTCCATGTGCAATAACCATGCTGAATTTGCACATGTCAATTTTAGAAATTGTTAGAGACGGTTGTTGTAGTATGGTGTATTATTGTGCTCTGTGTATTGTACATGTTTGTACATTTTTGTACTATTGTGTTGTTTTGTTTTTTGTATTCCTGTTTTTATCTTGTGCACCTGGCTGCAGATCAAGTTTCCCATAACTATATTATATTATAGTATAGTATAGTATAGTATATATATATTTACTGAACTGAACTGTACAGTTCTGGTTTGCTTTTAGGCAGCACTTAACCTTCGTTGTGAAAGATTTAATATCTGGAATTAATTTGATTTGAGTTGGTAATGTGTTCCAGAGTTGGCAGCCCTTCATGGAGTATGAGGTACTTATCCATTATATCTGAGTATTACCTGCAGTAGATGGCGGTCAGCAGTGGCGTTTCCAGACTTTTTCATCTGGAGTGGCTCCCTGACTTATGCAGGGGCGGCACAAAGTGTGTGTGCACACACGTCGTCCGCTACCATCATCACACATAAACACAATTGGGCTCATTGAATCCACAAGAGTCTCATCTGTCCAGTCATACCCAATTTATGTAATTACAAGACTGTCTATGGACCCCAGTATGCAGAAATATAAATACACCATTTTAGAATAGGTGCAAAAAACTGCAGGTTTTTGGCCGAAACTCCATGAGATTATCATAAAGTGGGTATGTCTTTAAAGAGGAGACTTGTTGGTACCCATATAACCCATTTTCATTCAGTTATATTGAGGTCAGAGGTCAAGGGACCCCTTTAAAAATTGAGTTTTTTCCTTTGCCAAATTTTAGCCTAACTTTGGGGCGTTATTTATCCTCTTTCCCAACGAGCTAGCATAACATGGTTGGATTCCTTAGACTGTCTCGTTTTAAGATACCGATATCTTCCACTATAGAGTCCACTAAAGCCTCTTAAAGACAGTAATGTCGGTTGTGGACCTCCTGCAGGTGTCTTACTGGGGGGCGGCCAATCAGATTTCAGAGGAAACGCCCCTGGCGGTTGGCACGGAGCTTCACAGCAAAACTTATTTTACCCACCAAAAAATAAGGACCACTTTAAAAAATCTATATCAGTGTAAGTTTAAGGTACATTTAGAATATTTTCACCCCTTTACCTTGCTGTCAGACGGCCCTTTTCTTTGGCACTACTTTTTCTCAACCACAGAACTTCTGTATTCCTACGCAGAAGCACAGCTGCAGTATTACGCTGCAGATCAGCTGCTGCGAGACTGAAGTCAAACTTTTCTAAAGTTTTCAAAGACCTGTTCTGTTATACTCAGTGGTGGGATGTAACTAAGTACTCAAGTAGTGTACTAAAGTACAAATTTGAGGTACTTGCCACTTTCTACTTCTCCTCCACTACATTTCAGAGGTAAATATTTTACTTTTTACTCCATTACATTCATCTGACAGCTTTAGTTACTTTACAAATTAACATTTTTGCACAAAAAACACATGAAGAGTTTATAAAATATGATGGTTTGTAAATTAAACTACCCAACGATATATATATGCTGTAATGATTAGCCGATTACTGAAATCATTTTGATCATTTCAGTCATTTTTCATGTTAATTTGTTTTTCCAGCTTCTTAAATGTGAGGATTTTACTGCATTGAGTACATTTTCTTGACTATACTCACATACTTTTACTGAAGTAGGATTTCAATGCAAGACTTTTACTAGTTACAGAGTATTTTTACAGCGTCCTATTTTACTTTATTCTCCAAAGTACCATAGATAAACCACTGATTGTGGATAAATACCTCACACAACCCCACTTCAAAATATCCGTACTGTCCCTTTAAGACGGATCCTAACCTCTTACCTTAAAATAAAGAGCAGATCATTAACACAAGTCACATCCAAAATGTTTTTCACTGACATCAACATGATACGGCCTCAGAATCCAGCCAGTTTCTGTTTCTCATCAATGCATCTTAAAAAAAAAAAAAGCAGCTGGATATGAAGCATGAAATTAACTATTCCACCAGTGATCCGTGTGAACACAAATTTCATAACTTCCAGCTTTATATAACAACAGAATCTACTGTACAGTATTCACTAAAGGTACACGCGGTGAGAAGATAAAGTGTATCTGGAACTTGTAAAACTACAATTGACATGTTTATTAGCATACCAAAATTGTGTAATTTAATGTGTGTGTACGTAAAGCAGCTTTCCTGAGGAAAGCTATTCTCTTTTTTTTTTCTTTTCGTTTTTACTCTGCCAGAATGGTGTTTTGAAGTTGCGCATAAAACATAGAAGTTAAGATAATAACCCTGGAGAAATGTGCCTTTGATAACTCTGCTTTTACCTCATTAAATTCCAGATTTGCAGATTTATTTAAACATCTTTTGTAACATGTGGTCAGTGTTGTGTTGCTAGATTAAATAAAAGAGAAAATGTTTTCAATCTGCTGCACTTTGTGCCAAATTGATGTGATGATAGACACATAAAGTCTTTCTTTATATGTCGTGCTTTAACTGATAATATCTTTAACATCAGTTTAAATCTTCTTATACAAATGTTACAGTGTGTCATGCAAAGAAAGCTTATTGCACAGAAAGACGTGAGATAAATCACACAGATAGACAGACGTGCTTTCGTCCGTCTTATTCAGGAAAAAACCAGATGATTCAAACCATAGAAATAGAATTTGGATAGAACAGACATTTGCCGTGGTCCAAAACAAAAGGGCGGCCGTCTCCTCCCGGCGAATTAACGTGAAGTCTCCTGGCCACCAGCCCGCTGTTCGGCTCATTTTCTGTAACTAGCGGACAGCTGTAGCCTGGAATCTGCTACTTTCATTTCTTTCACTTTGCATGAGTCTGGCCTCTCTCCCGTTCAGAAACTTGTAGGTCCAATCACAACTGTTTTATCTCATATGAGGCGGGTTTAAGTCTCTGTCAATCATCTTCTGTCACAGAGGAGCACCGTGAGGCATTAATGTCAACAAAGATGGCTGCTGCCGGTACACATTCACGCAATGCTCAGGAAACTCACACCAAACTGTGAAACTAGGTGATCAAATATGAATCAAGATTCT
Source organism: Heterobranchus longifilis (assembly GCA_028570985.1). Taxonomy (NCBI): domain Eukaryota; kingdom Metazoa; phylum Chordata; class Actinopteri; order Siluriformes; family Clariidae; genus Heterobranchus; species Heterobranchus longifilis. Next base: position 10,979 of record JAOVVB010263541.1, on the reverse strand, counting down.
GTTACTACATTGCCTATTTCTCACCTAAAATGTTTTCAGAAACATATTTTAGTGTTCTGTTTAGCTGTAAATTGAGCCACGACCGGATGTTGGTGTAATGGATTAAAGAGTGACCATGTTACCTAGTGACTTTCAGCAGAAATTCACATCAAACGGCCAAAGTAGGCAGTGCTGATCAAATACGAATCAAGATTATGTTACAGTATTGCATATTTCTTGCCTAAAATGTGTTCAGAAAAACATTTTAGTGTACTGTTTAGCTGCTACGTTGTAGCAGTAATTAGAGAAAGTTTGCAACCAGGTTGCCATTTTTTTTTCCCATCAGCAACTTTCACCACAAACTAAAAATGAAACCTAATGGCCGGCACATAACGGTGTTGTGTGTGTTGTCGGCGAAACCAAACCTGCCACCTCACTTTCGTTGCTCTGATTGGTTGTAGTGATATTCAGATGTCTGCGCTGCTGGAAATCATCAATCAATTGAGAGGTACCAGACTCTGGCGATGCCAGGCTACAGTAATCCTGTTTGCTTGTGAAATAATGGTTTGATTTTAGCTCATGACATTGCAGTGCATGCTCTTATAAAACCATCCCAGCATTGCAAAGAGCACCAAAAAAGCAAATGTACTGTATGTCTAATAAACACAGATCCCACACACCCTCCCCTACCCTCAAGCTCCAGATTGTCCTTGGTGAATTACCTTTAGACAGAGAAAGGGAACACTGCCTGTAGAACAATGGACATTGGCAGTCGATAAACCGGAGGGCGTGGACACACAGAGTGCCACAAAGCCTCTGGTTTCCGTTGTAGCCATGTGTGACACCATGTGAACAAGAATCAAAATCCCTTCTATCATTCACCAGCAGTCTGCCAGTTGCCATGACTCCTCCGCCACCAACAGTTGGACTTTCTCTTTTGTTCTTCACAATCTCACTCTGGTCCAAGACTTTATGGCATGCTGTGATTTGCCATTACTCACTCCGTTAATACACCGTGTGAGTTTATTCTCCCAAGAAGGAGTACAAGCAAAGGCCCATCTTTGGTCTTTAATTCAACCCACTTGTATCATCACAGGTAAAAAATTTAAAAAAAAGTTGCTGACAAGCGATGATGTCTGATGTGTTGAAAGTCGTTTACGCAGCAATTCTGGAACTTTATGCCACAGCTCGAGGCTTCGCTGAGTCCCTGTTGGCTAAATGTTAGCCGTCGTGCTGTGAGGCACAGCCACTCATGAGTGAATGACAGCTTCTCGACAGCTTCATTAAGACCACAGATGGCGGGGGAAGTGAAGAGGAGCTAGAACAAATGTAACGCTGGCGAAATGTGAGGGAGGCCGCGGGACCTTTTCACAGCTTATGCGGCTGGCCCGCGTCCAAGCAGCCTCTCTAGGCAACCCGACCCCGCTATCTGAAATCTGGATTCGGCTGAGACCATGGAGGCCCTGCAGGTGAGATCCAATGTCACGTTGGTAACACATTGGTGGGCGAGGTCCAACTGTTCCCCCCCTACAGACTAAGAATGGGTGGTCATGTAATTACTTACATGTAGGAAAATCCCTTCAAGTCTTTGCAATAAAATAATCAGTCTTGTACTCGCTGTAGGGCAACATTTTGACAAATTAATGGGAACATGGATCTGACCACAATTCCGTGCTCCATCTGGTGTTTTTATGACATATGCTTTCAAAGGAATAGCTGTCATTCAGGCATAACTATTGATTCCCACGTTAGTCAAAGCTCCATTGAGGTTTTCAGGAAAACTAACCATGGAAAAGCAACCAAATCAATACATATAGATCATAATGAGGTCACTGTGGGAACCCACATTTGGCAACAAAATCACTTATGTGGGATAGACTGTGGGAGAAATCCAATTATCATTGCATACATATTTATTAGCTGTAAAATGATGTCTGTGTTAAATTCAAAGATTTATGAGGGGGAGCCAAATGACATTAGGATGAGTGACAGAACTTTTTTAAGGGCGAAACTATTCCTCTAAAAGATACTATAAAAACACAAATGGAAAATGACGTCTGTATTTGGATGTCTCATTTTCTGTCTGGCCAAAACAGTCAATTCAAACTATGACGACATAACTGACATTTGCTAACTGACCATTCCCCAAGCAACTGTAACCAGGCACAGCAGGCCATGCTTTGAAATTCTCAACATGCCAAACCATGGCACTGTAGTGCGGATTCTTTGCATCTAAAGAGTTCAGAGGTTCTGTCTTATCGCCTTTTCAAATCCAAAAATAGTAGTGCAAAAGTGAAAGGAATGGATTAAACAGGGTGTTTGATTAGATCTAGCATATCACTATCTATCTTATTATACAATAATGACATGAACGTGTGTGCCAAATGTAATGGCAATCCATCCAACAAATGTCAACCACATGGTGGCGCTGGAGGAAAAGTCAGTAGGATTCATCCTCTGGGGATTGTGAATGTCTGTAAAGAATTTAATGGCAATCCATCTCATAGTTTTTGAGATATTTCAGTCTGGACCAAAGTGTTGGATCGACCGACCAAGGGTCATACAGCTAGCATGGCTTAAAATATGAAAATGTGTGCAATAAAGTGTAGATCTAACCTTTGTGTTGATTGTCCAGCTAACATTTTATAATTTTCTGATCTATAGTTGACATGACTGGCATTAAGTTAGAGAGAAAAACTTCAATATTAGCTTTTTGCTCATACTTTACGAAAGCACAAGGGCTAACTAGATATCACCTGGAACACAAGAACAATACTGCTCCTTTCTTTCCAAATGGAAATGAATCTTTCTAAATGGATCATAAACTGGTGAGTGTTTTTTTCCTGGGATCTGTTAGCTTTAGCCTCAGTCTTTTCTACATCATTGCAAGTCATATCTGTCACAGTTTGGAAAATAGACATGGACCCAAATGCAGAATGAGATGAAGAGGAAGTTCAAAGATTTAATAAAACAAAAATAAACTTACAAGACTCCAAAAAACAGGCAGGAATCTGATGAACCAAACTGAAAGGGGAAAGACAACCGAATAAATACACAAGGGAAGCAGGGTGATTAAACACAGGTGAAACAAATCAGGACAGGGGCAGGTAATCACAAAAGGCGGGAAAACCAGACAAAGACAGGAAGTTAAACTAGACATGACGAGGTAAATTCTAAATAAAACAGGAAACAGACTAAACATGAATGAAATGAGACAAAACAACAAACAGAAAACCCCCAAAACAGAAAAACAGAACTACTAGATAACAGAAAGCAAAACATGAAAAAGTAAGTGTAAACTAAAAAGATAGGGGGCACAGAGTCAGACTGTTACAATATCATGTATGTCGGGCATCACCGAATGGCGGACAGCGATCTGGATCTGGACTGAGTGACGGTTCTATCGGGACCCATGACCAATTTCTGATAAATTAATGAAAATAAATAATAAGCTCCGTGGAGCGGCTACAGGCCGCAGATGCAGCTAATCCAGTTAATACGACAATTGCTACACTCAATTGAGCCAATCAAATCGATTGTTTACCGTGCGTAGAGTTCGCTGCAGAGAACAACCGTGTAAGAGAGATGAGAGAGATGCCAGCATGGAGAAAAACTGCTACTTCCTGGCTTCAGACTGTCTGAGACTCTTTTCCCTGGTCTAGTAGGACTATACACCTTGACCATGTTTGGATCGACTTGCAGTTGTGAGTCCGCTTTCTCCGCTATGAACATTATTAAAACCAAGTACCGTTCCAAGATCACCAATGAGGCGTGCATGAGAATGGCACCAACTCTGTTCAAGCCAAGACTCAAACTACTGGCAGTCACAGGCCCATTTCTCTTACTGCGGAAAGGACTTTTTTTCTTTCTTTTTTAATAAAGAGAAAAGAGCCTGCTGAAAGCTCTGTTTACTCTTTAAACAGGCACTTTTTTTTTAAAGAGGCACTTTTTTTATGGTAAAGATATCTATTTGTTTCCCACACAAGTCGTCTGTATGTTACAAGTATCCTACTTTGAAAACTGACAATAAATATTGTTGCAATGATGTGCAAATGCACGTTGTTGGTTTTATTTGATAGATGTAAGGGTAGGCTATAGCACTGGTTCTCAAAGTGGGGTCCGGGGACTCCCAGGGGTCCTTGAGGGGGTTCCAGGGAGTCCAAAGCAAAAAAAGGGGAATCATTTATTTTCACTATAATTCCATCCATAAGCAACACAATGACATAATGTGTGACTATTTTGGAATCACTGTGGTAGATCAGTGATTCTCAAAGTGGGGTCCATAAAAGTTTTTCTGATATTATTCATTTATTTCCATCCATTCATCCATTATCTGTAACCGCTTTATCCTGTAGGCAGATCATCAGTCAATCACAGGGCTGATGCCATGTTCAGACCGGGCACGAATAAATTCATTCGCGCGAATTAATTACATATAAAGTCAATGTAAATACGCGATTACTGGCGAGTTCTGGTCGCGAATTGGGCAGCACGATGGCGCGAATTGCACAGCGCATGAGTTGAAATATCTGAACTTCCGTGGCGAGCGTCGGGACTACTCGCGCGAATGATGCGATGAAAACAGAAGATTCCAGCATCCAAACTCTCACAAATAACATATATTTTCTAAATCTATAATAATTCATAGATTACTTTCTAATCTAACAAATCTATAACTCTAGAATGTGCAAACATTTTCAATACATGTTTAAATGTCTTCTTTCACATAACTAGGACTATAGAAGTGTAAAAAAATGGGCTACATCAAATTATTCCAAGGGACATATGAAGGGTCCCCGGTATATTCTTTATCTTGTAAGGCTGAAAAAAGATTAAGAACCTCTGGGCTAAAGGATGCAGTTGAGACATTATGAGGTTCGGACCTTTGCAGGGAAGACATTTTAGTAACTGGCCCTCTTTGAATACCCCTGATTTATGTAGCCATTAAATGCATATTTAGGACTCTTTTGCAAGTTCTTACTTTCATATGAGTCAGCCTGAAACATTAAAAACACCGAGCTTGCAACCAACTCATAAAATCTTCTAGCAACCGTCATTTCAGCCAGAAAAATATACAGTTTCCAACTAAAAATGTGAAGCCTGCTTTTGTCTAGTTCAGTCTGAAGTAAAGGACCCATTTCCTCAAAAATGATGCAAGAAAATTCGAAGGTAAATCTGCCACTGTTATCTTTGCAAACTGCTGGACTGGAAAGCTCAACAAGCATATAGCATCATAACTACGGGGGTGGGGGGAAATATGCCTCTGCCTGCACGGTACTGTAGATGAACAGAATAAAGATGTGGAGCCAGATGGGCAGTCAGACAAATAGAGATTATGTGTGTCCTTATGTCAACTTAACTTGAAACCACAGAGCAACAAAGACAGAGGTGTGCAGGTGGAGCAGCGGACAAGAGTTTATCACATTCAGATTTCCAAGAGGCGAGATAGAAGAAAACCTGAACACGAGTGAATGTCGTGCAGACATTCTGCCTAATGTCTGTAGAGGAGAATTTGCATCATTTGCCTTGACGCATACCTTCATGCACACACACAAAGACACACGCGGGGAGGGGAGGGTTATCAAACATAGTACGGGATGAATAAACTCATGTCGTGAAGCACTCAAACTAAGAGGAAAGTCTCAGGGGGCCAGGAGATAGAGTTGCCAAAGGATCTGTCTCGACTCTCTTCTACCACCTACACAGCATATGGTGCAGGCTGATAACTGAGGCACAAACCAATCAGACTGGTGCATGTTAACAAGGGAAAATGACCAGATATGCAAATGAGTGTGTCCAGTAGCCGCAGCAGGTGAACACAGAGGAGTGGAGGAAGGTAGGTGGGTGCTACGTTTTCAAAATCCTTGAGGGTGGTGCGAGGAAGATTGTTCTGACATTTGATTTATCTCGAATTTCCTCAGCTAACGTCATCTCGAAATCATCCTCCCTAGAGTCATCCAACAAAATGTGTAGATTAGTCCTCGGTGTCTTATTTGAATCACTCTTTTTCATAACTCTTGGCCTCATTCACCATTCGTTTTTTTTCTTAAATTTGTTCTAAAGAAAGATCCTGAGAAAAGTCTAACTCAGATTCATCACGCAGTCTTAAACTGCAGAATTGTTCGTATTGTTTGTTCTTAGAATTATGAAATCCCATTTCCTCGTAAATTCAAAGGGCGTGCCAGTTTATCCTAATTAGCAGGTTAATGCCCTGCCAATGCCCATAAAAGGGCATAAGACTGCAGGGCCGTGTGTAAACACAGAAAAAGAAAAGAAAAGTTGAGAGAATTAAGTAAAAAAAAAATGCCCAAATGAAAATCTAAAGAGGAGGGAGTACAGCATTTTATGCTTAATTTAGGCCCTGTCTACATGTACAGTATGTGTGGGCCTATAAATAGCCTATAAGTAGTGTGATCAATAACTAATTATTGGATGGCATTAATGAACATAAGTGATGTGAATTGAAGTCTTAGTGTAGTGCTTGTGTATTTTGAAAGACCATACAGCTTTGTAAATAATTTAAAAAGTATTTTTTTTTCAAAATATCATAAATTATTAAAATATTATTGTAATTTATATCCTATACTATTTTACAACTGTATAATTGAAGAAAACGTAAAAAAACGTATTTTGCACAGACATGTCGGCACTCAGATGTACTTGATGTAGTCAGAGTGCTAAGAACAAATCCCAGATAAGAAAACATTGATGAATGCGTCAGTGGATTTTAAGAAGACATTTCTTCTTAAGAACGGTTGGCGAATGAGGCCCGTTGTCTTTTTCGGAATAAGTGCAAAAACTGGAATATTGTGTGCATGTAAACGTAGTCGATGTTAAAGCAATATAGGTAAGAGCTCCTGTTGGATGCTGGGATGACAGGGACTCGTGGCAGAGTCCGTTTAGGCTCTGTTGGCAGATACTGTATATTTTCTTTCTCAGAAAATGCTATTACAGATAGGAGACTGCGGCAGCAATTATGGATGGCTCCATATTGTAAAGAAAGAGATTATAATGTGTATATGTATAGTCCTACAGAGAAATGGCTCTTTTGTTACTGCTTTCATAGTTTTATTATGCAATGGTTTCCTTCTGTGGCAAGGCTAAAAGAAAAGTTCTGGTTACTTTACCTCACACAGTGTTTTAAAGGGTTGAGTCATGCTGCTGATAGACGGGACAAAGGCAGAGGGATACATGGCAATGACAGCTGCAGTGTCTGCTTCTATAACGGCGTATTCTACAGGTAAACAAGTGCATGCTCAGTAATCGTCTGCACTCTAGTATGCTACATAGTCGCCTCAGTGTTAAGTCGGCAAAGGTGTTGGGAAGTGGTGTAATATAAATTAACCATGCTATCATGTCGTTTCAATAGCCAACTAACAGTTACTAAAACATTACACGAGAATAACTTGATTTATTTTCTCATCAAGTTTAAACTTTCACGTTATATAGAGACAGTGGCTACTAGAGTATTTTGCTGGTTGTTTTTGTATTCATGGATGATGTTTGCGTATCTGATGTGTGGGACATTTTGGGACTTAAGTGGAAGTTTGATCTCTGGTTAATTCCTGTGATCCAGGTCTCAGCTGAGCTGCTCTCTTCCAAAGCTCCACACAAGAAGCGAAGCCCGTAATGTGATTAAGAGACTAATTCTGAAACACTGAATGGTTAAGTAATGATGGACCCCGTATCCACCTTCTAGGCTGCACCTATTGTTATATTATTATCATATATATATATATAATTATTTTTTTAATATCAGATTATGATTTTCTGCTCTTGAGCTTTGGGAGAGAATTGTTCATGACAAATAATGTTTAAACCAAGATCATAGGTTTGCCGTAGATGAATTCTCTTAGGGTGGACTTTCATTTGGATTGTGATGGAATGTTTTATTGTACGAAATTTGTCTTCAGGAAATAAAATACTAGGCACTATAAACTGCTGACTAGGCACTATAACCTGTTGACATTTTTTTTTCTGTCTCTCAATGAGCATTCAAGAAATTAATGATGGGTTGTTGGGATAATATAAATATTTCCAAATCGTACAAGCACACTGAGAAGACAGCCTTTTTGTTACTGAGATTATGTGCTAATTTGGAACTAACTGTACTATCTTGTGTCAGTTGGTAATTGCACATCTGAGCGCACAAAAACATCACATGGAGTCCCCAATGCTCCACTGTCTGGCCTGTTCAACACCTACAGTGCATTCAGAAAGTACTAAATAGTTAATAGTTTAGGATTTCTCTTACACACTCGGAGAAGTTTCAGATTGCTGCTATCTGCAGCTTCATCGCTAGATGCCACTAAATCTTACACACTGAACCTTTAAGGGTCTGAATATTTATGTTAATGTAACACTGAATTTAAGTTGTTTTTTTTTACTATTTAATACATTTGCAAAATAATCTAAAAATCCTGTTTTTCCTTTTCCATTATGGGGTATTAAGCGTAGATTGAATTTTTTTTTTCCCCTCATCAAGCGATTTTAGTGAAAGCCTGCAACATAACATGGGAAAAATGTGAAAGGGTCTGAATACTTTCAGAATGCAGTGTATAGGATCCCACTAGCTCACATTATGTAAAACAATAAAATATCATATATAACATATACAATTATGCAGACGACACATTATATAAAGATTTGACCAGGTGACTATTGTCCCATACAAGCACAGGGTAGGTGCACTGATGGTGTCTTCAGTTAAACAAATAAACTAAAGTAATTGTTGCTGTGGAGTCAAAGAAGAATGATTAAAAGTCAGTGGTCAGCCTCAGTCACAATGTTAAATCCCACAAAACATTATGGCATTTTTTATTGCAATCTATATTATGACTGAAATTCTCATGGTATACTATACTATATATAACTATACTATGACTTTGTTTTATTAGTTTTTTTTATGTTGAGTGTATATACTATGCTGTTTTTTCACTTTTTTCAACATACTATACTATGATGTTTTTATTCACTTTATTCAACATATTATACTATGGCATATTACTTTTTTTTCTCACTTTTTTCAACATACTATTACTTTTTTTTCTCACTTTTTTCAACATACTATACTAGGACTTTTTTTTCGACAGGAATGCAAATTGGCAAGAAGCTGAATAGTCCAATAGACAAAATTCTGAAAGGAAAGATTTTTTCCTCTGATTCACCTAGTTATGATGTTAAACAGTTATGATCTTAAACAACTCAAAGCATACATTGATGAAAATATCAGAAAATCAAGACAAAGACAACTGAGGAATTACAACAAAAACTGCTGTACTGTTCATTTCAAACCCAAATAAAGGGTGTGGGTGAGAAATAAAAAAAGGACAAATTCACAGCCAAGCTGGCCAAAAAATGAGAAGGTCCCTACTGACTACGTTTACATATACGCAATATTCCGGTTTTTGCCATTATCCTGAAAAAGACAATATTCCTACTAAGTTGTTTACGTGGCTAATGAAAATTAATATTCCACTAATATTCCTGTTTACATGCAGCCATGCAAAAAGTTTCAAAGTTATCCAGTGGTCAGGGGTGCACCATCAGGGGAGGCAAACCAGGCAAATGTTTGCCCCCCTCCCAAACAAAAAAAAAAAAAAAAAAAATGGGAAAAGGGCATTGACAGCTAAACCCCCTTAAACATCCCATGAAGGCACTATACAGTGCACAGCTGCTGCTCTCACAAAAGTGGGGCCCTTCTTGCTACTTTGATGTTCAAACGTGTGCATAGTGTTATCTATTATTTCTTAATAATTGATTATAACATTTGATCAAGCACAATTGACCGAATGCTTTTTTTGACTGAATTAAAATTTTTATGGGGGTGTGGGGGGCCTTGGTGGGCTTCTTTGTTTTGGGCCCCCCAGAGTCTAGGATCGCCACTGCCAGTGGTGGAGGACTTGTTGGACGGTGTGAACTCAGCCTCCCTCTTTCATTCCTTCAGCCACCTTCTTGAAAAGGTCGGTGTTGTGTTGTTTGCTTTGCGCATATCCACTTTTCATAATGTTTCATGTGAAGGTGGCTCAAGTTCGCGATGTCCGACCAGAAATGTGAGCTTTTCTTTTGTGCATGCATCTCTACCACAGCACTGTAAACTGTTTATGTATAAGAACCACAACAACGCACAGACTGACAGTAAACAGGCAAGACTTACTGTAAACTGCGTTAAAACACCCAATTAAGATGCATGTTCTGAATGCGCTGTTTACATGTCCAAATAATATTCCACGTCTTAACTGGAAAATGCTATATTCGGAAAATGGCCTTTTTTTCGGAATATCCCAACGGAATATGCTGTTTACACGACCTGTATCAAATTCAGAATATTGTCATATTCTGAATAAAAGTGTAATATTAGTGTGCTGTGTTGATAAGGACTGTGCATGTCTGCAACCTTAAACCCTTCTACCCCAGTGCTGAGGACTCGGACACCTTCAAATGAATAAATATTGGACATACTCAGAAGAAGAAGATTTCCCAGGTTTCCTGGACTGATAATCTGTGGGAAATATACACAAAATTGAGCCCACTGAGCGTGATCTTGTCAATGGGGGAAGAGTGCAGCAGACGGGACGAAAATTTCTAATAATTAAAAAAAAAAAAAACCCCGGACCGGCCCTTTACCAAATTAGCCACACCCGTGAGCTGGCGGAAGGGACACGTGCAGCATGGAGGACACAGAGGAGACGCTGAAGGAAGAGAAGACTCAAGATTGACTCTTGAGTTTCTGGACTCTGTGCTGAACTAAAACACGGCTAAAAGTAACCAAAAGAAAAAGCAGCGAGAGATCCAAGAAGCGGCTGGATTTATTGAAAGAGTTCAACACGACAGGAGAGAGGCGTGTTAATCCCTGGATCAGGTGCATCATGGTGGATCTGTCTGGATCAGCTGGACTCCCTCGCCTTTGCTGAGCTCTGAAACTCAGTAGTTCACACACACACACACACACACACACACACACACACACACACACACACACACACACACACACACACACA
>JAOVVB010263506.1:0-18854 GCA_028570985.1 Heterobranchus longifilis | reverse complement strand
TATATTTCACATGTATGTCATTATTTTTATGGCACTCCTATGATGCCAGTAATTTTACTTATTTTTTGAATATACTGTATAGTACTGGAAGATTTTATATAATGTAATTTATTTATTTTTATCCCTTTACTTTTCCTTACTCCTTTCCCCATTGCTTATTTATTCCTATTTATATTACCACATTTATTTTCTTATTATTTTAAAGATTCTTCTTTTTTTATGGCACTTCTATGACTCAAGTGACATTTATTTCAATGGAGATATAAAAGCCTCTATTATTGATGGAGATCTTAAAAACTGTTCAGTGCAAAATGTAAGAGTACTTTGTTTAAAACCTATATTTTTTATTATTTTATTATATTTGTCTTTGTCTGCAGATTGATGACAGCCTGTCAGCTGACAAGGTGCAGAGGGCCTGTTCCTCCACAGGCACCTCCGCCTCTCTCCTCTCGACTGTCATGTTCCAAACGTCCATCGCCAACATGTACTTCAGCAACGCAAAAGTGGACATAGTTTTTGCGCTGAGTGAGGATCACCATTTTGATGATGAGACCTTCCAGGGAGGACGGGATGTCATCACAACAGGTACACATCAAACACTGAGGGTGTTTTTTTAACGAGAGGTCGGGACATTTCTAGCTGTGGTTCTGGCGATAAAAAGAGAAGGCCCTCACTGCAGTGTGCAATGCGGGGCGGCATTCAATGTGGGCAGAGTGAAGAGCGTTTGGCTCTGCCCACATTGCAATTGAGATGACACTGGTGCTGCCTCTGATTGGCTTACCCTGATATTTTTTACCCTATCCCTAACTATCCCCACTCCTCATGCCTGAAACTACCCAACCAAATCAACAAAGACGAGTACCAGCCAATCAGAGGCAGAGGAAGGCGGGTCAAAGGCAGAATAGGGCGTTTCCCTCTCTCCCTTGTTGTCACTATTACATTTATTATTTTATACAATCGAAAAAGCAATGAATCAAAGAGCAACAGTGACAAAATAAAAACCATTATACATTATTTATCCAAAATCTTGGACAGTAAGAAGTCAACGTGGATCAGTGGTTCAAGTACAAGACTTTCATTCATTTTCATCATATTTTTGAACCATAAGGGACACCTTGATTGGACATTTAGACTATATATATATATATATATATATATATATATATATATAGTATTGATGTTTGTGAATGTGCTTTATGGCTTCCACCACCAGGTGGTGCCATTGAGTGTTGAATGGAAAGGACGGTGCTCAACGTGGGGTCAAAGGTTTGACAGTCCACATTGAGCGCCGCCCCAAATTACACACTGCAATGAGGGGTACTTGGATTAAAATGGGTATTTTAAGCCAAAAGTTTTCCTTTCCCTAACCAAGTGCCTAAACATACCACACATTAACCACATGTCACAACATAAAATTAATGCCAACATTTATTCTGGTGATTGGATTGAAAAGTATATATAGGAATTGTGTTTTCCAAAATATATAGTATACAGCTTGTATACTGCTTCAAATGCAATGTGCCATTCCTATAGATGTGTAAACAACTTCAGTTGGAGTAAATGTTTAGAAAGTAAAAATTAGCTCTTTACAGCCACCTAAAGGCATGATTATCTAAAAGGCCATTTGTTTTTGTTTTTTTACAGTTGTTACAAAAGAGCAGGCAGCAATCTCCATAACAGTTCCATGACTTTGGAAGTAATATCTTTTAGGAATGGAAAATCAAGTTCAGTGGAGGTGAATTAGAAAATCAACACTATATATACAGTAAAAACTGCACAAAGAGAAGTGTATTGTACTGTAATGGATTGAACTTTGAGGCTTCAACACATAGGAACCATCTATGGTGATTTATATCCTCTAATCTGGAAATGTGCAGCTTCAGTTTGCACCTAACTCTCTCTGTCCTTTATTCTGCTGCTCAGGTGTGTCTGCCGTGAAGGCCAGTGTGAAGCTGGAGAACTTTGTCGCAGGACAGTGGACTCTTGGACGAGTCTGTCACACTCTGCAGGTGAGATTCATGATCATCGAGTATGTTTACATGCACACTAATATTCCACTATTATTCTGAATTCAACACAGGTCATGTAAACAGCATATTCCGTTTGGATGTTCTGAAAAGGGCCTTTTTCTTAATATAGCATTTTCCGATTAAGACATTTTGGACACCGGCACATCCGATAGGTGCAGAGTCGAAAACATTCTTAACAGTTCAGACAGACTCGCAACACTGTTAGCTCCCAAAATTTTTAATGCATATGCATTACAAATTTTGGGATGCATATGCAGTGTTGTATTATTCAGGTTTTATAAGCATATTTAACAGCATATTCAGAAAATGCGTCTCAATTGTGTTTTTTACCGCAGATTATGGCCAATCTTTCCTGTTTACTGTGACCTCTGTGCGTTGCTATGTTTGTTGTAAACAAACCAACAGTATAAAAGACTGGGGTAATTTAGGAGGTGAAATTAAAAAGCAATACTTGTGTGGTAAATGATGTTTCATATTCTGTATATGAAGGACTTCTACAGCCACAGTAACTGGGTGGAGCTGGGGAACAATGCTCCTTACAGCACTCTGATCAGACCAGACCAACCTCTTGAGAACCTGGCAGGTAGGATCCTGCTGCTATCTTTGGTTACAGTGTTGGGTTTTCAGCAACTCTTATCCACTCATGCTTGGTCACACTGGCTGTATACACTTGAATGAGAAATCACACTAGGCACATTGTCAGATTGTCTGTCACCTGTCAGTTGACATATATCCACCCTGCCGTGGTATGCACATGCACACGCACACATGAAAATGGGTACATTGTTAGTCAATATTTCACTCAACACACAGGCCTACCTTTTAATAACCACACTCACTAACATCCTATCAGAGGCTATTATTTTATGTTTCACAACCACTAATACTGTGTCAGACACTGCTGGTTACAAGCCAACAAACAACATAAAAGATGCTACCTACACTTAACATTCTGACATGTCTGCTGGCCGCCAATTTTGGTGCCCAACAGACTCCTCATCCGAGTCTGGAGGCTCAGATATGTATGGCTGAAAATCTCCGATGTTTCCTCTGACGGAGGAAGTAGAACAAACGACGAAATTACTGCTGCAGTCTGCAGATCGCGGAGCTCCACTTAATGTGAGCATCGGTGGGCATTGCAGAGGCCAGATCCAGAATTTCTCAATGAGGGAGAGAAGAGTAGATGTGCCTCCAGCCCCTTCTCTTGAGTTTTTTTTACGTACTTCAAAACCTGTCTGGAGGGGGACTGTAAGTGTTTGGAAAACTTGAAATATGGTATCCCATGTTTTCAGCTGAATTAACCATGCCAGGTTTTATTTCTGTTGTTGCATTTGCTGCAGGCCTGAGTACCCCGACCTGTAGAAACTGTACGGGAGGGAACTGTGAGAACAACATTCTGCCTGACCTGCTGCAGCAGGGGCTTCTCACTTCCGGCTACTTCAACATCTTCTCCTCAGCCAAACCTGCAGGTGACTTTAAGGAACCATTTACATTTTTGTTGTGTTCCACTATATGTATTTTGTGAACAGATGTCTAACAAACATAGCCTATTCTCTCTGCTCCAAGGTAAATGCAGCCACGGTGGATTATTTGACCAGACAAGTAGACGGGACCCAGTGGGGGGCATCAGTAAGGACGACGTTGGGTCCAGTCATGGCTCGCTGCACCACAAAGCAGCTGATGTGGCTGTGAATGCCACTATGGAGCTACTGGAGGACATCAGAGTAGCTGTCGGAGACAAGAACTTCCTGCGGTATGGGCCACCCACACTGGAGCCATTCTGTGACCCATATACAAGCAGGGGTGGGGGGGGACATGGCTGCCGCCACTGTAGGGCGAAAGTAGGGTGGATGGAGTTGTAACACCAAATGAAAGACTGCTTCACATTGAAATAAAGTCAGCGATATGGTGTTGAAACAGCAGTTATATGTATCCTAGACGTCTGAAAAGCTTGCACATTTCAAACTAATATAGCTCAGCTTTCACCGGGACGTCTTTTGTCTTGCGAAGCACAAAAAAAAAACATGCTTACTCGGCAGCCTCTAAAGACTTTTCATTTTGTGCACAAGGTCAGATGGTAATCATTGATCACTAACTGATGAATTACGCATGATCAGCCGGATAATGTAATTATGTTTTGTCTCTCTCGTGTTGCCGCAGATTGATGGGCCTCTCCCAGTCCTCTGTGCTGTGTTTTGTCATCGACACCACAGGCAGCATGAGCGATGACATCGCCGAGGCAAAGAGAGTTTCCTTCGACATCATTGACAGTAAGAGGGGAACCCAGCAGGAGCCCTCCGCCTACATACTGGTACCTTTCAATGATCCAGGTACAGACGTATTTGTAAATTTATGAGTGAAGATTGTTCATGTTTGGGTAGAATTTACTGGCATGTGCTGCCTCTGACAGGCAGCTTGCAAGTTTTTCTACCATTGTAAACTGTGTGTGTGCGTACTTTAGCCCCAGTAGTCAAAGTAAAATGTACGATAAAGTGAGTGACGGTAAGTGGCAACAGTTATCTATTCTATATCCAGGTTTCGGACCTCTGATTATGACAACCAATGCAGATGTCTTCAAAGACAGCATCAACGAGCTGTCAGCAAGTGGAGGAGGAGACATCCCAGAGTTGTGCTTGTCTGGACTGCAGGTGTTGACAAAGTGTTTCCCACAGTTATGCAATAATTGCACTTTCTTTGGAATCATTAATTCAGACAACAAAAAGATGTCATGTCATGAGACGATTCCACTTAAAGGACAAGTGTGTAGAATTTAGTGGAATCTATTGGCATAAATATAAAATAATAAGTATGTCTTCTTTAGTGTATAATCACCTGAAAATATTAAATCTACATACGGAGTGGGTCCTCTTCCAAAGAGTCCGTCATGTTGCACCTCCACGTTCTACAGTAGCCCAGAAAGACATTCTCGCATCCTTGTTTTCGCGTCGGCCACCGTAGTTCTCTTACATTCTTGGCACACGGGAGAAGTTTCAGTTGATTGCAATCTGCAACTTCACCGCTAGATGTCATTAAATCCTACACACTGAATCTTTAAAGTCACTAAATTATGAAATGGAATTATTTCCCACCCATACAAAATTAACCTTGAAATGTAAATAAAATGTTTAATTCAAATCAAAGTCTTTCTTATTCTATTTCTTGTTTTTAATAAATAGATTTTTTTTCCTGTCCCGTAAACAATTGACAGCTTGCCCTGACTGCTGCTCCTTCCTCCTCTGACATCTTTGTCTTCACTGACGCTCCAGCTAAAGATGCTGCTCTGAAAAGCACCATCACCGCCCTCATAGAGAGCACCAAGTCTGTGGTAAGAGTCGACTTTTTACCATCCTTGCTCTTTAAATGTCAATACATTCCATAAAACAATGATATCATACTACATAAACACTTGTGGACATGTATACCATGTATCCAGATCTGATATAACCTTTACAAGTATTTTTGGCTGGACTGCAGCAAAGCTGAGGAGCCAGCCCTATAAAGGGGAAAGTCTGTCGCTGAGTGAGTGCCTAAGTTGGTGTCAGTGATAAAGTTACGCCACTGGTCAACGTGGTTGATGACGTCAGTGGAGTTGGAGCTTCTCCATTGGCTGTTACTCTTTCAAAATTCAGCACGACAGTCAAATCAGTACACAACAAACAAATATTACAGGGACCACTACAGATTACACATTATAGACAACACTGACTATCCCTGTAACAACTTGGCCACAACTGAACACATTGACCGTACACGGTCCAACCACATACTAGGTTTCAACCTAGTTTCGTTTCTATCTTTATACTTTAGGTAACCTTCATGTTGACAGACGTCCTGGCCAGTCGACGGCGCCGCAGAAACCCTCAGGGCGCAATTCCCCGCTCAATGAGCCAATCAGATGCCCAGCTGTACCGTGACCTGGCCCAAGCCTCTGGAGGTCAGGCCATTGAGGTCACCAAGTCAGACCTCTCGATGGCTACAAGTGTGATAGAGGATTCATCAGCCAGTGCTGTGGTAAGACAGCAAACAACAAAATGATACCTGACTGAAGATGGTACTACACAGTATGTGTATAAATGTGCGGTTTCTGTTCGTTCTTCTCTCAGGTGACAGTTTTTCAGGTAGTGAAGAATCCTGGAAAGCCTGATAATTTTACGTTCACTGTTGATGGATCACTAAGGAACATGACTGCCTACATCACAGGAACCTCATCTCTCACCTTCGATCTCACCAGCTCCACAGGTGTTGTTATTGCTAATGTCCTTCAAAATAAGTGGAGTTTTGATTGTTCCATCTACTGCCATTAGACGAATCAGTGCTGTTTTAACATATTTCTTTCCTCTTCAGGTGCATCTCAGAGTTCCAGTCAGTCAAGTGGTCCTCTGGCAACAATCACCACCGCAGGAAACCTACGTCGTTTAAGCCTCAACACTGACAATCAAACAGGATCATGGGAAATCCATGTCAACTCTAACAACCCCTACTCTGTTAAGGTCACAGGTCAGTATAGTATAGAGATCACCTTTTTTAAACTGATTTTATTTAGCTTTGTTTATAGTTGTGTTTGCAATTAACCCTACTGATGTGTTTTGTGTTTACATCAGGTCAAAGTTCAGTGAACTTCATTTATAATGTTGTGGAAGCTCATGAGGGAGCCCACGGGGACTTCAGTCTAAAGGAGGGACGTCCTCTTTCAGGTCAGACCATTTGTATTATTGTCATCTTGTTATTTTGTCTTATTTTTCATCGTCCTCAACAACATATTTTAAAGAATCATCATCTGCCGTGAAAATCTTCTTTCACAGTTCCCAAAGAGTACAACCCATCAACCCTAAATTATTCTTCTATATCTTCTTTAGTTATGTACATACTGTTCATGTCAAATAAGCTGTCACAGTGATACTCATCTAGTTTCCCTTTCTCTCTCTTGTCACAACTCTCAGGTGGTAATGCCAGCCTCTTGGTCTCTGTGACAGGAAGTGACACAGTAAAGGTCACACAGGTCACTCTGTTTGACAGCTCAGGGCCAACAGAGGTCAACGGATCAGTGCAGGCATGTCACATATTACACTTGATGAATTTAAAGGGCCATACACAGTCGTTAAATTAGATTACTTTGCCTTTCTGTCCTCCACAGTCAGTGGGAAGTGGTAACTACCTGGTGACATTCAGTGGAGTCCCACCAGGTAACTTTGTGGTTCGTCTGAAAGGAGAGGACAGCAGCTCCACCTCCAGGTCAACAACGAGAAGCTTCCAGAGACAGGCCTCCACACAGATCAAGACCTCCAGCATCTCTGTTACTGTGAGCTCAATCACTTTCAGTTTTCTGTCTCAGTGACACAGGTCTTCACTTTGTTCATCAGCATTTATAAAGTAAATGACCGTGACATGTCTGTTTTCATGACTTCTGGCCTTGCTTTTGGTAATTCTCATCCAATAAAATGACCAGCTGGAGGCCTCCTTATACTCAATTAATACTACCAATATCACCAGTTAAGCGAGACTAAGCATGAATCTAATGACTCAAGCTTGTTTTGGTCTGCCATTGTTTCCTTATTCTCACTATACCATGGCCCAACATATAGGGAGGAAATCATATTCACCATGTTACTTGTAATTTCTAACATCCTTCCAACATATAATTCCATCCAATACAAAAAAAAAACACATGTATAACTGTATTTCCCTCTACTCCCCTCCTACTTTCCCCTCACTTTTTCAGCCCCAAGCCAACAGCACCAACATAGAACCAGGCTCTACCATCTCCATCCCTTTCACAATCGCCACAACCACCAACGGAGTTGTTAACGAATCTGCAACCGGGACGTTCACGGTGCGAGCCAACAATGACCGCAGCTATACTTCGACTTCACCCGGCACCCTCACCATAGCGGCGGGCAGTGGAGGCAAAGCCAACGGCACCGTGACCTTAACAGCACCGGCCAGTGCTGCATCCGGAACAGACGTGACCCTTACCATTGAGGCAGAAAATGCAGCTGCCACCGACATAAACTACGCCGTGCTCAGGTTGTCTGTGACTGCCAAGGTAAGAGGAAAAACTCATGTACTGGGAGCAGGGAGATGCCTAACAATAAAACATCACTATGGGTCGTAATTACTTTGACTGCTAGGGGCGCTATTTCAGTAAATGCTCATATGGGTCGTATTACAGAGTAGGAAAAAACATCAACTGCTGTCGTTTTCCTCTGGAGGAAAGGCTGAGTTGATTCTGGAATAATGCCTTTCCTTCTTTGGCCATTTCTCTGATTTGATGGAGCTTTTTGGTTACAATATGTACAGTATACTAATGTGTCAAAGATTGTCATAACAATTACTGGTGTCAAAATGATGTGTTCTTGTTCATTGCCTTTTTCTTAATGATTTATATGATGCCCCATTCCTGTCTTATTTCTTCACCTCCCACTTCCTGTTTCTGTGTCTGCAGGTGACAGACATTAACCGCCCTGTGTGCCAGGTAGTCAGGTCATCCACCAGCTGTCCGTCCTCGTCTTCGCTCTGCGCTTCCTCCCGGTGGGAGTTCATAGCTAATCTCACTGATGGCATCAATGGAACTGGCATCGACAGCGTCACCATCCGGCAAGGGAACGGTACCCTCAATACGAGCACAGTGGCTGCAGCAGGGGGTGAGAACGTTACAGTGGCAACCTACAGCGCCTCCTGCTGTTCACAGAATGTACAGCTGATTGCTGTGGACAAAGTAGGAAATGTGGGGACATGTTCGGGACAGGCTCGAGCACTTACCACGGCTGCCCCTATGACTACAGCTGCAGTTAACACAACATCCACCGGAGGGCACACACTGAGCATATCACACTGTCTCTGGATCAGTGTTGCAGTTTCCCTCCTTTGGAAGTAAAAGGGATAAATGGAAATTACACTGTAAATGTGGAATTGTAGCACATTAATCAAGTGTCCCCTCAGAAAGTCTTTTATAGTTTAATTTTTTTATTTTTCTTTCCATTTGAATGAAATCATTGTTCCCGGGATCTCTTTGATGAACTAATATTAATTTCTTTATGTAAAAATAATATATTTTATTTTACTATTTTATTTTTACTACTTTGTGTTTTGGATGTATAAAAAAATATAAAAAAGAGTTACATTGAGCGATTTATTTATATTCCTGCGTGAGTGAGGTGGGTGAGACTACTGTAACTCAATGGAAAGTCCTCCAACCTCTCTCTTACAGATGATAATGAATATATTCCCACATGCAGTTTTAGGGTTACATTTCTTCTAATGTATATCTTGGTGGCAAATTTGTTGTATTAAGGGGATATTTAATTTAAAGAGAAGTATGTCTTTTGATGGTGGTTTCATCCTGAGATACATTAACAATTGATCTGTGAAGTCCAGGGTAATGCAGGAAGTATTCTGTGATGAAGTGGAATTTCCTTTTTCTGCAGTTTCTGTACCCTGTCTACTCCAATTAAAGGACCTGAAAACCTATTTTCTCATTTGGGTTCTTGTTTTAAGTGATGAGGTCCTATTGGACAACACTGGGGGAAAATGTGAGTGTCAAAAACTTTATTTCCTACTTCATTTTCATTTTTATGCACCACTGCATGGTGGAAATGTTTTTATTTATGTAAAGTAATAAAATTCAGACACCAGGTGACAATTCAAAAATATAATTTATATCATTCAGTAAGGCTCTCAGGCATTATAGTATTGCTTTCATATATGTATTCTCTATTATGAGAATAAAGATGTAATTTAATGAGAATAGTCATATTATAATCATATAATAATAATAATAATAATATATGTCCTAGTCTGCTGTGCATTACCTTATTCAGACTGCATTCTAGCAGTTCTTAAAAATAAAAGTGGAGCACTACTTTCATGTTTTTACTGGGGGGGGGGCGTGTCCCCTGCGTACACTGACTTGCAGCCAACTACTCACCTGTACCTCTAACAGGATTTACAGTGCACACAGGCCTACACACAATTAACGCCAGCAGCATATTACCAAAGACATTGACCTGCACCTCAACAGGATTTACATACAGGAACACTCAAAGCAACAGTAGTGGATGAAGCATTCAGATCCTTTACCACGAGTACTAATACCACACTGTAAAAATACTTTTTTACAAGTAGAAGTCCTACTTAAGTAAAAGTATGTAAGTACAACCAGGAAAATGTATGTTAAGTATTAAAAGTAAAAGTACGGAAGAAAAAAATCTAAAGTATTACAAATAATTCAAAGAAAAAGCAGCAAATCTGGAACAATGTTTTAGCATGAAAAATGACTTAAACAATCAAATAGTTTTGTGTCAATCGACTAATTATTTGAGCTGTACTTACTGCTGGGTAGTTGAATCTGCATCAAAACATAGCTATGTTTTACAATATTATCTTCATATGTTTTGTATGCAAAAAATCTTTATTAAAGTAGCTAGGGCTGCAACTAACAATTACTTTCATTATCAATTAATCTGCAGATTATTTTCTCCATTCATCAATTATCGTTTGGTCTATAAAATGTACAACTGTCAAAAAGTGAAAAATGTCCATTGTCAGTTTCTCAAAGTCCAAGGCGATGTCTTTAAATGTCTTGCTTTGTCCAAAATCCACAGACATTCAGTCTAATATGATAGAAAACAGAGAAAAGCAGGAAATCTCCATATTATATTTATATATGAACAGTATTTTGATATTTTTGCATGAAAAATTACTTTAAATGATTGTCAAAATAGTTGGCGATTATTTTTCTGTCGATCAATTAATCGATTAGTCATTGCAGCTGCAAAAAGTAAATTTCCCTCTGAATTGCAGTTGCAGTTGCATTGAATAAATGTAGGCTACTTTGTTACATTCCACCACTGCAGCACAATAACTAAAAAAAATAAATCACCAGTGTTTCAACAACACTACAGCGCAGGTACACTCAATTAAAGCCAACAGCACTCATCAACCACAAATGAGAGATAAGTTGAAGCCACCTGAGTGGTTACTTACAGTATATTGGCAGTGCTGCTGCTGCCGAGCTCCGTCAACACAGCCACCTGTATCACCTGCTGGGTGCAGCAACCTCCTCTCCTCCCTGGGCCACATCGGTCGGTCTGTCTCTTTCCTCCTCCTCCTCCTCCTCCTCTTCTTCATTTACTCTTTCCTCCTCCTCTTCTTCACGTGGTGCCAGCGGACTGATGCTATCACTGCTGCAGGCTGCAACTAGCAAAACTTTGCGTGACACTGGCGTCATCAGTAACAAATTGATTAGCTTTAAACACTTTGCAGCTGCAGCCTCGAGTTTCTTTTTCTCTCTGACCTTTTCTGCTCCACCCTTATGCTTTTCCAGTCCTTTATTTGTCTTTTCATTCAACTCCGCTCTTCCTTTGTTTATTTCCTGCTTGTCCTGATGTGATATACCATGCACCTGGGTCACGTTCAATCACAAAACGGTGTGCATCGTTTTGCTCCGATTTCCAGGCACATTAATTAACATGAGCACGTGGTGCATATAGGGTACATTATGGAATGCAGTTCGTCTTTTTTTATGCACGTGGACGCTTGCTGTAGTTTGTGTTGACGTTACCAAGGTTACGACGTTGAATTTGTGGGCAGTATTCCAGTTATGCAGCAACATGTCTATTCCCAAGAATTACTTCCCCTTATTTTCTTTAGAATGTGTCACATATTCATAATGAATAGTTTAAATTGTAGATTAAGGTCTTCTGACAGAATAATGCACCCTTTTCTGGTACACTGTCAAGTCCTCCACCTAGACTGCAGTCTCTCCCTGTGTGTGTCTGTGTGTGCGCACGCGCATGCTTGAGCTTGACAGGTGTGCAGGAGGAAGGCAACCAGGTGTGCAGGAGTCAGGCAACCAGCTGACAACCATCATGATTAGCCCTGCTATAAAGACCCGGGTCAGACTCCACCACGCTGCCAGATCGTAGACTCTGTTTATGCAGTCAGTCATGTTTCCAGCCTTCTTACTATTCTGCTACTGTTCCAACAGTATTTGCTATTTGATTATTCCCATCTCACTGTGCCTGCAGTACCCAGCCTGACTCCAGCCTCTGGTACCAATCCTGCCTCGCCTGCCTAGCTCACCGGAGTTTGCTTCCCAGCATTGTTCACCTGCAAAGAGAATAAATCTACCTGCAAAGAGAATAAATCTACTTCTTCTTCAGCCTCCTGTTCCTGTGTCTGCACTTGGGTTTACCAGTCTAGCCGTAACATACATGTGCTCGATTTTACCATGTGTGCAAAGTAGTTAATGAACAAGAAGGCCTAACTAAACCATACAATAATAAAATACACAAAATATCCTTTAATTATTTTATAGGCTACATTAAACTACACAATACACATTCTAAAGTATTTATAATGTTCAATGTAGCTCCGACTTGACCTGCTCACATTTATTAAGTATTAATAATATCTTTGCGTATTATAACCCAGCCAACACAGTGGTGTATTAGCAAATGTACATGTATGAATATAAAACGTTGCAAACAGTAATATGAAATTGATTAGAAAATACTCTTAATAATCTTGGGGATTACAAATATCCAAATGTATTGTTTTGGGCTGAAAAGCTTTCATGTAGAATATAACATTCACTATGTTGCTTTGCATCTTTTCTCCGTGCAGGAATGTCTTCTTTTGGTGTTTCCGGACAGCTGTGCTACAGCGCTCTACACTCTCTACACTGTCTGCTTTACATTAGGACTTTTGAGCTTTATTGCCCAGTTTAAAACATTTGTTAGAAAAGTAATCAAGAAGAAATCAAACGTAGTAAGTTATATTACTTTGATGAAGTCATTCAAATAATATATTTAAATATATTATATATAAAATATAGAAAAATACACCAGGAAACAAAAAATAGGTCCAGAAATACACCACTAGTAGCTGTGATTTTTAAATATCGTGAGTGTTTAGAGTGGATCTTTCCTTTAAGTGGTTAGCCAGATGCATGTTGAATAATGATCACCATCAGCTGGTGGTAAAGAGTAGCCCGCTAGAGCAAATGAAACATTGGCTCAGCAGATAAAGGCTGGTTCCCACGCAAAGAGGGCAAATATAATATTTCAAGTAGTAAGACACTGTTAACTTGCAAGCTGCACAGTACAGTTTTCATGGACTAAACACCCATAAGGGGTCATGTGAAACATGCAGAAAGAATAATAACACTGCTGCAATAGCTAGTAAAGTTTATTTGTCTTTTTCAGAAAAAAAAGTAAAACAATAATTACAACAAAGAACCAAATGAACCTCAAAGGGAAGTAAAAATATAACAAATACAATAATAGTTAAAGTGGAAGAACTAAGAGCGACTTCCAGCAGCCGAACACGAATGGCACTTGTGGGGCCTGTTTCACAAAGCAGGATTAATGTAGAAAGCTGGATAAGTCAGAACCACACCTGATTTCCAATACGGAGTGAAGTAGTAGAGCAATTCAGAAACAGCTAACTCAGCGGTCCTGCTTGGTGAGACAGTCCCCAGTTATCAGGAGACAGCACAACAGCCTGGCCGGATGCAATCTGCATCGGGGGACGGGGGGGGGAGCAAAAAGCTTGGTCCTTTTATCCAAAGAAAGAATGAAAAACTAATTTAGAATTTTCCTTCAAACAATACAGCAACCACAAATTCAAAGTACAGCAGGTTTACTACTAAAAAATAAAGAAATAACAGAAAAGCCAGTCAACTCTCAATTACCATGGCAAGTAAACGTCAAAGCAGCCACCCCACTAAAAAGAAAAGCTTAATTTTGTTTTACAACTTGTACAAATCATTTTTGCCCTGCAGGGTCACCAATAGCAACGGGAGAGTCCAAAGTGCACCACTACAATGAGGAATCTTGATACTCAATTGAGAAGAGTAAACTTAAAAGGAATTCAGCATCCTCAATAGATGACAGTGACTTCATAGATAAAGACATATATTAAAACAAACTTTTAATTTATGTCTGCGGAGACGTCATCCTTATCGCACAAACACTAAAGAATATCCTTCTTTTTTCTATTTGAAATCTTCGAGCACATTCATGTCACATCAGTAATGCAACTTGCAACAGATTCAATGTAAGAAACCTACTATATCAGTCATTAACAACAGTATTTACAATACCTAATATGTTACTCTTTTAAACAGAGCAGAGCTTAATGTTACACAATTGGATACTATTTTGCATTTTTAATAGCCCATGGTAGATCAAACATATCCCTGGATCTCTGTGTTCCTGACAAGAGAGATGGTCAATACCAGAGTTGTTAAGTATGTATAATCTATACATAGTAGATCAATACAGAGGGCCAATAACTGGTATATAACATGTTCTATCCTCAAAAGGCAAAGACAAAAGCTACAGTTACAGATAAATAGCTACAGTTGTTTTGTTTTGTTTTTTTAACAAAAAGCAAGTGAGAAACTGTACATAATATTAACAATATTTTATGGCAAGACCACCGAGGACTCTCTCCTCGAACTGCTGTCTTCGAAGTCACTATGCTGTATTACAGGACTTTGGTCCAACAAACCCAACAAGACTGTAACACATTTCTTCATTGTCAAATAAGGTGTCAGACTGGAAAGTGCAAAATGCATTTGCGCTGTAAAGTTAGAATTCATCGGTATGAATAGGGGAACAAAAATGTACTAATTTCCTAAAATATAATAACAACTTATCCCTGATACTTGAGAGTCTGATGATGTAATTTGATGTGATTAATTTGATCTGATTATCTCATAGTTCAGCTACTGTATTATGGGGCTGTAGCCCATTTTTATTCTTGGTTAAATGCAACATTTGAGATAGAAAACAGGCAAAGAAATGCAATGAAATTTTGTGTTTCTATAAATGAAATATAAGAGATTTTGGTTTACTCACATGTAGGCGATACAATAGTTGCATGCAGAGGCACTGAGTTGAAAGAGTTTGTAGGCCTATATTCTCTGGGCATGCTTACGTTTCGTTCAAAATCAGCTTGTTCTATTATACAAAATTAGTACAGAGCTTGGCATTCACTATTTTTTCCCATACAGTTGCATTCACCAAATATACTGTACCAATCAATTCATTTACAGTATATACATATATACGTCACATAATATGTATATATGTTGTGAACATTCCATGCAGCATATAAAAACCCTTTCTTTGAGTAATATCATTGTGTGGAAAAAAGGGGCTTCAAAGAATAACTTGTCGTCCTTATGTATTTGTTTCTCCTTTAGGGTTTTAGATGATAACTAGCAGTACAAGCCCAGCACAAATAAAGGGGCACTGCAGAGGATGTTCCCATTTCAAAATATTTTTCCACGCCCACCAAAGCACTAGCGCAGTATTACCAACCAGCACGGTCAAAGTCAAAAGTACTTCCACAAACGCTATGCAGCTAACGAAGCACATACTCAAGTCAGCTTGATGCATGTGCCCTTCTCCTCAAATCAAGCTATGAGTTGTCATTACCTCCACTGTGCACAAAGATCAGTCAGTGCTTGAAAACTCCCCAAAATGGCCTTGTTCCTACATATGACAATAAAGTGATTTGCTGATTTGATAAAATTGGATCACATTTATGTCACATGAGATGTCCAGCATTTGTTTCAGGCAACATTTTACTTTTCTGTTGTACTGACCTCTCAGTCAACTTGAGTAAGATATATGCAGTAATAAACTTCAATTTTTAAAATCATTAAACTGTCATGCTAAAACCGCAAGTGCAGATATAACAACAGCTTAAGGTACAACGTTACCGCCAAAATGCAAATGCTCCAAGGTTTCTGATGTGTAAACATTCCAAGGGTTAAGTAGACTGGTATGGTACATACATTAGTTACTGAATTGTAATATCTGTGGAGGTATAAAATGTGGCTGTTTGGCAATAAGCAGGGAGAGAAAGGTACAGTAACATCCCTGCCTTTGGAGTGTGAGCCAGGTAGAGTCGGGGAGACCTGAGGTGTAAACTCTCTATGATTGTACTGATCTTGCATCTGTTTTATAATTGGGAGTTAGGGATGGAAAGGATGGGTGCTATCTGATCCGTAAGGCCAGTTCGGACGACTCAGGAAACAATTGCTCTACTGTGCTACTCCAGTATGTGTTGTTGATTTAATTTCTAATTTAATTCATACAGCCATTTTATAGACTGAAAAAAGGACACTATATAGTCAGGCATTCATTCGCGCACATCGTCAAAATTAATAAACACCACTGGCTCTGTGGTGCTAAGGCAACTACTTCATAGTTCAACAGCTTGAAAGCAATCAGCTCTTCTGATTGAAGAAAACATAACTATGGAAACACTAAGAATAATTTATTCATATAACATAAAGAACTGCCGCTCAACGAAAATAATTAGGGGTGCATTTTGTTTTGATTAGACATCATAAGTGGTCGTTATAATAAATGAGACGTGTGGCTGGCTAGACTCACAGGAAGAGGATGTCAGCCACAGGGTGGCTAAGCCTACAGCTGCCTGGATGGTATCAGTGACACTGATGGAGACTTCTATTGTGATTGTGACTGTTGTGTGTCCAGGGTTATGGCAAATAATTGTATATGGCTAGAGAACGTGAATGTCTGGCCACTGGTGTTTGGAGGTTAGGCAAGTCCCGTTGGGCTACTAAGACAATGGGGTCTGGGGAATAAGTAAAGCACGGGGTGGGGGGAAGACATCCCAAGGTCCCTCTACTGCTCATCCATCTCAGCAATATCAGAGTTGGAGGAGGGTGGTGAGGATGAGTGGTTTGAAACGGGTAGTGGGCTCAGGGTAGAGCCCTGGGGGACGCCACTTGGGGCATGGTCGGGAAGGGTCAGGGTTTCTGGAGCAGACTTTTTGCGGGGTCGGTCCTTGGGCACTGAGAGGGACTCGGGCGCATCAGTGCACATGGGGGTGGTGGGGGCACTGGCAGGGCCGGTGAGGGAACAGGAGGACAGGGGCATCCCGCTGATGGAAATTGACGGCGGAAAAATTCCGATCTTCTGGTTGGTGGCCTCCTGGATGGCACGCTCAAACTCTCTCACCTCATCCATTGTCATGTCTGGATTGGAAAAAGATCAATTGAAACCAATGAGAGGAAGAATTGGTAAAGTAGATTCTTTTTTTACTCTTTGTAGACAATTGCAGAGAACAAAATGCTGAAAAGTGTTTTCGGAACAAACAGTTTTGGGGACTCCCTGAAAGGAACTGCCCATGGGGAGCTCCACCGAGAACTATATACTTTCAAGGGCATTTTTTCCTGTTTGCATTCGGACCGGACTTGACCACACCGCACTGCACCAAAACACTGAAGTGACCTAACGTTAAGCGCTTTTCGCTTTGATGAGTCAAAATGGCATTGTATTTCCCCCATTGCATATATGTTCAGTAAAGCCTGGACTTCATTGTCAGTCCATTTGTCCATGTTTTCTACCATTATTTTTTTGTTAAGAGCTGTTTGTGTTTGCCCTTGTTTACACGGCTAACATGGTTTTAAAGATGGCTGTTTCCAATCAATGTACACTTACGTCTCTGGACTAATCACCATACAGCTACGTCGCTCAATTCTTCTTGTGCTTGGAGAGTACCTACTCTGAAACAGGAGGTAAAAAAGTTCCTCAAAAAGGCATTCCTAGTTCTAGCGGTGCAGACACAAGATAAAAACAGGGGTTCTTAGAACTATGAAAAGTTCCTCTGGTCCGAAAACGCTGAAAAACCCCCACATAAAACAAGTAGTACTTCTTTGTCAGCTCACATTGTGTTGTATTAATTACCAAAATGTTTCTAGTGTTCATTTGTGTTGCCTTATGTTTCCTAGAAACCTTTTCAAACCTTCATTCAACAGTTCATGTATGCATCGTTTGACTCAATGTAGGACAGAATGAATAGATGTATATGGACAGTTATATGCAACTGTGTCAACTTCATTCACAGTCACTAATGGGTCAAGTATGAGACAGAGCTGGGACAATGGAGTAAGGAAACAATGAAAAAGACATACGCTTGCTTTGTCATGGATCTCAATGTCATCCAGTGAAGATGGGTTTGTTGTGGAATGCTCTTGCTGCTCATGGCAAACTTTAATGTTGGTTTTCTCATGCATTTGACTCTCGTAATCCCGCACGTCATCCAAAGTCATATCTGGAAGAAGGGGGGAGGGGTGGAACGAGGGTCGAAATGTTGTTTACTCCTCTATAATGGCGCTCCAGTCGACGAACAGTTGGGGAAGGAGAGGGTTAGGTGGCAAAGGTGCATTCCATGGGTGAGTATAGCATTTTTAACGAAAGATTAGAGCTTCTTAAAGTTAAAGCTTTAGAAGTCAAAATGCTAGCTTGAAGCTTCCCATGACCCAGCGAGTTTACAGTTAGACAAATCCGAGCCACACCAGGAAGGAGGGAGAAAGGAAGGTCAAGGACGTTTCAAGATTAAAGAAAAGCATGAACAATCCACACCCAAAGAAGAGGTTGGATCGTTGGAAGCACAAGAAAGCAAAACCTTATTCTCCGGGCAAAATCATTCGATATGTGAAAAGATTTAGGGAGCATCCAGGTTGTAGGGAGCTGTGGTATAAAAGTTAGTGGTTTTAGAGAGAGGGGAGTAATATATTTCATGGCAAAGATAATGGGCTTGTTATCTTTGTGCCCTACAGCTATGGAAAAAGCTCAACAGCTGAGAGTGAGTAAATGTGTTGCAGCCACTCCTGGCTGCAAACAGAGTTGCCTCTTGTGTAACCAGACTCTCAGAGAAACAGAGGCAGCTTTCATGTTTCAGTAAGCGTATCATTTCCATATATATATATATATATATATATATATATATATATGTATATATTGTTTTAATTTCCAATTATTCCTTCATGAAATTGCA
>JAOVVB010263499.1:0-18854 GCA_028570985.1 Heterobranchus longifilis | reverse complement strand
GGTAATGATGCACCTCAGCCTCTTGTGGACAAAATGAGTATTACAACAATTTAGAATAATGATCCTTCACCTGTTTTCACAGGTGGAAAAAAATATTATCCTGGCAAAACCTTTGTTCACCTGCTCTAAAAACACAGGAGAAAACAATTCAGATCAGACATGAGCTCCATTCAGACGGGATTTGTTTCTCTAGGGGAGGTAGGGTAATGTGGTTATTACTTGCGTAATCCAGTAATTTAAATCCCGTCTGGAGCTCACATGTGGGTGTTTTTCCCTTCACTACCCCGGTAATAATTCCAGCTGCAAAAACTTAGTTTTTCAGCGCACTCGTTAATCCTCTGATAATTCTAATCTAATACATTTTAGAAAATGGATCACCAGAAGGTATTTTTCTACCTTGCCTCTATAAGGGCTTCCGTACATAACAGGTATTTTTACTTTTTGTATTTTAAGTATATTTTTACACTAATACTTTTACTTCATGCAGGACTTTTTATTTGTAACAGTATTTAACATAACTACCATAATTTAATAAAATAACATAGGAAATCTACACTCGAAAGAAAGATGGACAGAAGAACAACAAGAGTTCAGCATTTCAACTTAATCAACTTTTATTCCATAACTGATCAAACACACAAACATTCACATGTCTGTAGACGGAAACAGGCCTGCTTCACTTTTTCTCCTGCAGCTTCATGCATATTTCCATCTTTCAACCCTGATATTGTCATCAACAACAACAACAGCAGCAGTTGTTTCGGGTCAGGTGACTCCAGACACACTGAATCACCGTCATTTCCTTATTTAACTTTATACACACACATTGTTTTGTTTGCGCTGAACTTCAGTTATTTTGAGTGAACCGCCACCTTCACTTTAAACCATCAGAGTGCTACAAATACCTACGATATGCTTATTATATACACAAGTACTTCATTATACAGGATCAGCTCTTTGGAGTGCAACATATTCTTTTACCTCCTTTTTTTTTAAACATCCTTTTCTTGATGAAATGTCTTGAAGGAGGCTAAAGACACGAAGTCTCAAAACCTCGAGCATTCGAACATTTATACGTGTGATGCATAAGGGATGGCAACAGACCAGTTGATATATTTGCCATAAAGCTACATTATAATCTAACTTATGTACAATTTCCCAGTCCAGGTACACTTATTTTCCCATGTTTAAGTGCAAAGAAATGATGCATGAGATTTCTGAGCTGCTGAAAAGTCGGATGATGATGATGATGACGATGACGTAGGCAAAACATATTTACAATATTCCACAAAAACCACAGCAGGTCTACACACAGAAGGACTGTTGGAAAACCTTTCAACAACAGGACCAGGCAGGTGTGTCACGGTCTGCAGCAAACAGAACAAGAGTCTAGACTTTACAATTACAAAAGGCAATAGATATGGCTTCAATGACGTCTTTTTACAGCACGAAAAACAAAATCTGGATGCTTAGTTATGAGATAGATTTGTAACTGTAAATGTTGACTTTTTGAACACATGTACAAAATAAATGCTTTATTTTCTTTGAAACCCGGCTGACAAAGACGAGAAAAAAAAAAGACACCAAATACATGTAAAAGGCCAGTAAACATTTGAATGTGATTGCTGAATTACAAACGGAGTCTTTTCTAGAAATGTTTCTTCATCTGAAGCTCACGTAAACTTTGGCAAACCGGAAATAAATTAAGAAACACATGTTCAAAAACACAAATTACTTCTTTAAAAACATCCTATAAACTTATTTGGGATTCTGTCTCGTTATCTCAAGTAATGCAGTGCAATAAACAACTTTTCTTACATCTATCTGATCTCACTGTTCATCCCAGTAATCCAAATAAATAGTTCCGCTTATTGATAACGTTTTCAAAAAATCATAAAGCTATTTCACAATGGCTTCTTATTTCTGCAACAGCCACAAATGTAAACCAAGACAGAACGACCAAAACTTAAGGCAACCAAAACATTACTTGTTTTTTTTGTTTTTTTAACAAGAGAAAATGGTTGGATAGATGAGGTGTGTCTGCATGTTTCCACAGGTGGAGGAGCGGCAGCTCGATTTATTTTGGAGGCAGTGGATTGTCGGGGGTCGTTGGAGTCGCCAGCTCTTTATAAAAGTTCTCGATCTGCTCTTTGTACATCTTCATCACCACCGGTCTCTTCAGCTTCATGGTCGGGCCTGTGCGACACGGGAACAATTCATATCGTTAAAGGCACGTTTATTTACGCAGCACATTTCTGCAACGAGGCAATTTTACACAAAACATTAAAGGACATTTTAAAAACAGTTAAAGACAGTTATTTAAAATAATGGAAAATTAAGAAAAACAAGCTGAGATAGATAAAATACAAGAATAAAAGTCACAGTGCAGTGTGAGAGATTAATAATTATTTGATTTAATTAAAGGCAGCGTCAAACATAAAAGTCTTCAGATTTGATTTAAAAGAGCCGAGAGTCTCAGTGGACCTGCAGTTTTCTTAAACACTTAAAACTGTAGTTAAAACTAGTTTAAACTGCACCAGAGGTTTAGTCTAAACTCAGGTCACCTAAACTCCACGAGGTCGTCCTGTCTGAGGTTTAACTTGAACCCGCTGTAGACTTGGTCATAGGTCAGTATTTCTAATTATTAATTTATAAAAGTTAAAAATATTTTCATCACAATGTTATGAAGGAAACACTTTCATCCATGGCTAATGGATGTATTTGTAAATTTAAAATTTAAAGTCAACTAACTTTAACTCTAAAAAGAGGGTTACTGATTATCTGCTAAACTAAAGTGGTAGAAAAAGTACATGAAGAACTCTGCATTATGCAAATAACTATGACATGAATTTTTTGTCCCGTGCCCAAACACGAGTAAACCACAGATAAAGGGATTCCTCAGTGTTTTCACAAGATGCTTATTGGTTGTAGGGAAAAAGAAAAAAAAGAAAAATTGAAGTTCTGCTAAATAAAAGTTGATTTATTTTTCAGATGTTTTCTCATTTTTGCCTTTTTAGGTTATGTTTAGTTTTTAGGGCTGAAACTAACAGTATATTTTTAATTATCGACTGATTGTTTAGTCTGTAAAAAGTCAGAAAACAGTAAAAAAAAAAATAATTTTTTTTTAAATCTATAACTAGGTGACAAAACCAAAGATATTCAGTGCACGGTCATATATGACTGAAACTATTAGAAAATTAATCATAAGCTATTTTGATAATTGATTATCAATCACTCCAGACCTCCATAAATGATTCAAAGGAAAGTCTGAGTAGAAAGATTACTCTTTGATTTAACATGCAGTCTACATGTTGCTTGAGATACACTGTACTCTTCTTCCTGCAGAATCATCATCACACCCTGCGTCCCGGCGTCACTCACCCAACTCTCCTCCTGGGAGCGAGAAGTCCCGATCCAGAATGACCCACTTCTGGATGCGCTGAGCGTTGGAGGTTGCCTTCTCGTTGACGCGGTTGATTCCCTCCTGAATGGCGGCGTGGATCGCCCGGTCTCGGCCGCCTGCGATCTCAGAGACTCGCGTGGCGTTGCTGCCGAGCTTCCTGCAGAGCTCCACGGCTTCTGGTGTCAGCTCGTCCTCTGGGTCTCCGGACTCTGCGTTCACCTGGCACTGCAGAGGAAAACATCACAAAGGTTTCATTTTACTGCATAATGGTTTTTATATTCTTCATGCAGCTTAATACAGAAGAGCATTGCATTCACTTGAGAAAATAAATTCTTCCCTGTTTTTCTGAATTAATTTAAAAGTTTTCATGAAAAAGTTCTCATGAAAAAAAGTGCTTTGTTTTTCTGAATTAATGAGATGTTTTCATGAAAAAACTGCTCTGTTTTTCTGAATTGAGATAATTTTTCATGAAAAAAAAAAACTAATTCTACTCTGTTTTTCTGAATTAATGAGATAAGTTTTCATGAGAAAATAAATTCTGCTGTTTTTCTCAAGTGAATGCAATACGCTTCTGCACCTTAAAGCATGAATACATTTAAAATGTGGTCTGTTTTCCTTGCAGCCCACTAGATGGCAGCATCTGCAAATAAACATCTCAGAAGCCAGAGCTGCACTTGTTACTGCTGCTCCTTTTTTTATCAGTTAAGATGATACATTGACTCCTTCTGAGATCAGATAAAACATGTAAAGATAGGATGTTTACAATGATGTTTACAAGGCTCAGATACAGATACAGTGTTGCTGACGAGTCTTCAGTCTCATCTGATAACCTTCACTCTGTTCAACAGCCTGTTACATCTGCTGTTATCTGCACGGTGCCCTGCTGTCCTCTACTTCACCTGAGACTAAATTGCACAAACACCACCATGCTTCATGAAACACCAGGTGAGAGACGGAAATATGAGTATGCACATAAAATGAAATATAAGGTGAGAGACATAACGTTGCAGTAAAACATTGCTTAGGTTGTTTGCCATTTTCACTGATTGTTATTTTTCAGTCTACACAGCGTTCTGTAAAAATTATTTATAATGGCCAACTGTGGGAGTGGAAATGAGGCAAATGATTGAGATTTCTAAAACAGAATCAGGCGTATGTGCAGCGTTAGAAATCTATGCATATTTCAGTTTTTTGCCTCTTGCCTCAGGTCCAGGTCTCAGTTTCTAACTCACCTTAACGGTGAGCAGCATGGACAGAAACTTCCTCTTGTCTCCGATCAGCATGGCGTTACTAATCAGCGGCACGGCCTCCTTCACCGCGTCCTCGATAGGAACAGGAGGGATGTTCTCTCCTCCAGCTGTGATGATCAGCTCTAAACATCACACACACACACACACACACACACACACACACACACACAGGTTAATTACCAGACAGTTTTAATCGATCACGGATAAATAAAAATGTTCCTAAGGCTGACAGAGATTGAATTTCCTGTAACAGGACACTGAATCAATATTTTGTAAAGGAGAATCTCCGTCTCTCTCCAGTACAAATCCTCCTGTTTGAGTGTTGTCCAGCTCTACGAGGAAAACCGAACAAGTACCTTTAATTCTTCCGGTGATGAAGAGGAATCCGTTCTCGTCGTGTTTGCCCAGGTCGCCTGAGTGCAGCCAGCCCTCCGCATCCAGAGCCTCCTCCGTCTTGTCGGCCATGTTGAGGTAACCCATGAAGACGTGGCGGCCCCAGAAGCAGATCTCGCCGTTTCCCTCCTCGTCTGGGTTGTGCAGCTTCGTCTTGCAGCCCGGGATCTCTATACCACAACTGCAGCACAAAAGAACATTTTTTTTTTTATAATCCACCACCGAGCACATGTTTGTGCTTCAAATCAAATCTGAAGTAAAAAAAAAAAAAAAAAAAAGTACCTGGTGAGCTTGAAGGCATCAGGGAGGGAGACGGTGTGAGGCCCGGTGCTCTCGCTCATGCCGTACAGTTCGTACAGCGGGATGTCCAGACTGAGGAAGAACTCCAGGGTGTCTTTGGTGATGGGAGCGGCGCCGGTGTAGCACTTGTTGCAGCGGTCCAGGCCCAGAGCCTTACGAACCTTTTTGAACACAAACTTTTTGGCTACTTGGTAGCTGAGGGGTGTGCGGCCAGCTGCTCCGCTTCTGAGGAAAAAAACGAAAAACACCTGAGTGTGAGTGTTTTGAGCCACAATATCTCAACAACTGTTGGATGGATTGCCATGAAATATCGTACAGAAATCCTTGTCCCCCAGGAGATGAATCCTGCTGACTTTGGTGATTGTCAGACTTTTCCTCCAGCGTCAGCATGAGGTTGAACTTTTGTGATTTTAAGTGGAATATTTTAACAAATATTAGATGGATTTCCATAAAATTTGGAACGTGAATTCATGTTCCCCAGAGGATGCATTGTAATAACTTTGGTGATCCCTTCACTTTCCATCATCAGGTCAAAAATTCAATTTATCCAATAATCCAATAATCCTTTGGTTTATGACCAAATTCCTCCAAAAACGAATGACATAACCAACTTCTTCTTCTTCTTTGCATGACTGGCCACAGTGGCTTCAGGGTTTTATCGCTGCCTGTTGGTTTGGCATGCTCTTGATAGTGCTTCAATCTTGTTTTTGCATTTTTATTTTCAGTGCAATTGAGAGTTTTTTCCTATCCAAGAGTGAAAACACACAGGATCCAGGTCTCCCCCCCCAGCACAGACACAGCGTCGTGGAGAGAGGTCTGGCTACACGAGACTAATATTCCCATAATAACTATAATCACAGTATAAGAGGGAAGTAATAACATTTTAAAAATAGCATTTCTGTAAAAAGACAGAACAAAAGCATGGAAACAGGAACGAGAATTGTCTAAATAAAGCTGGAATTTCATCACAACGTGTACGTACTGATTCATCTTGGTGAGATTCGTCTGCAGGCCGACATCTTTGGCCCACGCCGCCAGTTTCCTGCGCACGGTGGAGGACTTGGCTCCGACAGACTTCATCTTCTCCTGCATCTTCTCCCAGACACGTGGGACGCCCATGAAGGCTGTGGGACGCACTTCCTTCAAGGTGTTTACCAGAGAGCCCTGATGATAAAGAAACAGAGTTTTAAACACAAATATCACGTGCAGTTTACAGCTCACATGGAGAGGAAATGAGCAGAAAAATCAAATCTGCCACACAATGTTTTTTGGAAAACCATTGCATGAAAAAGCTTTTTATGCATACACTCGTATATCCACCCTCAGGACACGTTAATGAATGTGTGAATATGAGGGTGATGAGACTAAAAGAAAGATGCCCAAAGAAGTAAAGACCGTGGAGAGGCAGCAGCATACAAGACGTGTTTTTTTACATTGCAGATAAAATCTTGTGATTGCCATGAAAGGACACGTTATGGAAAGATGCACATGACAAGTGTTCAAAGATCAGAGATACGTTTTTGATGACTGGCTGATTCATGACGATCCACTAAATTTATCCTTTGTTTTTAAATGACCCTGGACTCTGAAGGTCTCTCTCTAAATAAAGTTAGTTATTGTCAAATGCACAATAATTACAGAGAAGTTGGAAGCAGCAGGTCTCAGACTCCCTCCAACAATGATCATTAAATATGTATAAAAAGGGAAAAAAACAAGTAAAAAAAGAGAATCTTAAGATACAATTGTGTAACTTAAAATACAGGGATAAAATAGAACTTGTATAAAATAAAACCATATATGTGGGTTAGACAGGTGCACAGTAATTGCAAAATTAATAAAGTAAATGTTAGCGAGGTGAACTGACTATTTTTATTTCCTCTTAATGTTTCTTGTATGCACCAAACAAAGTGAAAACCTACTTCTGTAAACATTTTTCTACTAAACATTGTTTTTTATGTTGCCTGTTTTTGTGAAGCAATTTGGGCTCCATCTCCACATGAAAGGATCTATGTACATGTATTATTAGTACTGTGAATATTATGTAAATAAATACTGCATTAATGAATGTTGTTGCACCAGCTGCTGAGTTCTAATTGCCTGATTTTCCTTCTATTAATATGTTGTTCAATATTACACTTATATATTATACGACACTAAATACACTTTACAATGCCGGATTTAAAAAAAACAAACTTTTTAAGATTCTTTTTTTTTTTTTTTTTTAACTAAAATGTGTTACACAAGTAGCGGACTCCTTTAAAAGGAATGTAATTTAACAAAATCATTAATAGGTTTTATGACATTTTCATGTTCAGGATGACCCTGACTGTCGATGAGAAACTCCATGTGATTTTAGTTCTCAGTTTCTGAGAAATTTAAAGGGAAAGTCAGCTTTTATGACCGGTCACAGATGATTATTTGATGACATTTTAAGTTTGGAGCTCCAAAATTAAAATAAAAACAGTACAGTAGTACAATACAATAAGTTCAAATTTGTATTCACTAATTCAATTTACTAACTTAACATTTTTAGTGGCTTTTGGGGCCTGGAGAAGTGAAAGGTAAACTGAAGTGTCCAAAGGATAAGTGCATTAAAAAGTTAATGTGGAGCCCTGCCATCACTGTTCTCTCACTTAGAGATCGATTATTGATCGTTTGATTGTGTCGAGTCTAAGGTTGTACTTTTTGTTTGTTTTGTTTTTCCCTCTTAGTTATTTAGTTTGTTGTGTGTTTGATTGTTGTTATTTTTATTCATGTTGTTATAGAACATACGTGTTTTGTACTTTGTTGCTATATTTTGCTTCCATGCGTTTTGTAAGAGCTTTTTTTTTGGGACCCCCTTGAAAACAAGATGATACATCTCAGGGGGTTTATCCTGATATAATATATTTCATATATATCATTTGTGTATTTTCACCACATATAAACATGACTGATGTGTCTCACCTTCAGTGCATCTGGCTGAGCGAAGTACGTGGCCCCCCCGACCTTCATGGTGACCCAGATGTCGACCATCTGAGCAGCGATGTGGCTGAGCGGCAGGTAGCTGACCACCGACTCCTGAGACCGCGTGGCGTCCGTCAGACGCACGTGACGGCTGGTGGAGAGCGCCGTCCACGTGATCTGAGGGGGAGGACAGAAGAAGTCAGTCAGTACGAGGTATTCTTAATTATTTTATGTATCAGAGGTCACATATACTGTATATATTTAAGATACACAGAAACAACGGTGAATGGACCACAGCGTTTTATACCTCCTATAAGAAAAAAACATGTCTACTAGCATCAAAACTTCAAAATAAAAGTCTTCATTATGTAGACTGGCTGGATTATAATTAGAGATGTATTAATGATAGAGCTGCAAAGATTAATCAATTAATAGAGAAGTTGTCAACTATTAAATTAATCGTCAACTTGGTTGAATAATTTTTTAAGAAAAAAAAAGGTCAACATTTTCTGATTCCAGCTTCTTAAATGTGAATATTTTCTGGTTTCTTTCCTCCTCTGTGACAGTAAACTGAATATTGTTGTTGAGTTGTGGACGATACTGGGCTTTGGGAAACAGATCAACGTTTTTCATCATTTTCTAACATTTTCTAGACCAAACAACTAATCGATTAATCAAGAAAATAATTGACAATGAAAATAATTGTGAGTTGCAGCCGTAGTTTAACACTTGA
The DNA here is from genome assembly GCA_028570985.1 of Heterobranchus longifilis. Lineage (NCBI taxonomy): Eukaryota > Metazoa > Chordata > Actinopteri > Siluriformes > Clariidae > Heterobranchus > Heterobranchus longifilis. Next base: position 9,829 of record JAOVVB010263499.1, on the reverse strand, counting down.
TGGAGCTAATTTTAATTACTTTATATACTGCTGGTGGGTAATCCATACTATGTCATAATTTATTTGATTTATATTCTGTATTAATAAACGGAATCTGCTAAATTAAGTTGGTAAGTTCAGTTTATTAAGTAACTAAATTTATCAAATAAATGTAGTAAAAAAAGTACAATATTTAGATGTAGTTGAGTTGAAATATAAAGTCAGTGGCATAAAATGGAAATACTCAAGTACAGTACAAGTACCTCAAAATTGAGTAAATGTACTCGGTTACATTCCACCAGTGACTTCAGCACGTCGTTGGTCTACGTAGATTATCTCGAAAACAAAGCACTGAAAGGTGAAGTCATTTTAAATCCTTGAGGTATTTTACTGAATAGAAACCTGCCTAACAAGCGTGTGTAGTACTTATATACAGTAAATACACTTTGTGAATATCTGTCAGCTGTACCGTAACGTAACTAAACATAACAGAGCATGACATGACATGACATACGTTATCGTGGCTGAGCATGACTCCTTTGGGCTGCCCGGTGGTCCCTGAGGTGTAGATGAGGGTGCAGCACTGGTTTGGCTTCTGGCTGGAGATGATGGCATCGAGGGGCGCGTCGGGCTCGTCGCGTCCGAGCTCCATGAACTCCGCCCACTGCGGCACACAAACACCGTCACTTAGGAGATGCTTCTTTAACTGCAATGAATCCTTCCATGTTTGCCATGAACAGACTGTGTACTCACTGTGTACAGATTTGGTCTCTTCTCTTTTAGTGCATCTTTGTACTGGATAATGGCTTTCACGTGTGGCAGCTTGTCTTCAATCTGAGAACAAACAGAAAACAATTAGATGAGTACACAACTGCAGGCAACAGTCAACAACAAGACACGTGTCATTTCTACACTACTGGCTGTAAATAATTATTTTATTACAAAAGATGAGACAAGTACTGTGTTGATCATAGGGCTGCAGCTAACAATTATTTTCATTATTCATTTAATCTGCTGATTAATCGTTTCTCAAAGTCCAAGGTGATGTCTTAAAATGTCTTGTTTTGTCCAAAACCAGAAGACATTCAGTTTAATATGATATAAAAACACGAATAGCAGGAAATCAGCATTTTCTGCCATTTTTGCATGAAAAATTACTTTATCAAAATAGTTGGCAATTTATTTTTCTGTCGATCGACTAATTGATTAGTCGACTTATAGTTGCGGCTCTAATTGATCAATGGCTTGCTACAGCATCAGTCTAAAAAGCAAAATAAAGATGCAAAAATCTCCAGTTGTGTCCCAGATCCATACTGCATACTGATTCTAAGCATGTTTTTAGTATGTAGTGTGTCCTAAAACAGTCAGTGTGCAGACTAAAAATTGATTTTGAGTGTGCTGGATATGCACACAAAAGGAATGCACAAATGTAATTTGCCTCAAGCTGAGATAAAATAGCTCCTGGAAAACTTTGCACAGCCAAAAATAACTACTGCATGATCAGAATATTTAGCCGTGTCTTTACGTGACAGAAGACACATTTCCTACATGACATGTGGTATGTACACCTGCATCTGCAACAGTTGTCTTTTTCTTTTTGTCACTCAGTCTCTATTCATTTCCAAAAGATGCCGCCAAGTCACGTTTCTCTTAATTATGGTTAACACTAACAATAAATGGTTGGTGGTGGCATCAAAATGGAGCAAAATAACTCTTGCTTGGAACTTTATAGAAAGCTCATTTCTTTGTTTCCTCCCTTTCTGTGGCCCCGATCACATCTGAGCAAAAAAATCAAACATGTATTCATATCTTTAATTCATAGTGATCCACAGAGTTTATATGCAACGGACTCTGGTCTCACCTGAAGGATCTTCTGCAGCTGTTTGTGGTTCTCCACCACGAGGATATTGGCCTTGCAGTTTTCTGCGACGTACTGGCATGCCTCAGGAGAGTTGGTGGTGTAGATGCCAACAGCAAACCCACTGCAGCAGACAGAAGGACACTTTTACACATTCTGCCCGCGTGCAGTTATGGAGAATCTTACATGTAGAAGTCTGAGATATTTCATGATGCCCCCGAAACCATTGAACTTACTTTTAACTTTGATCAGACCTACATTCACCTGCGCTGCTTTTTCTTATTTAACAGATCTCTAGTGGAGTACTTTCTACTGTTTTCATTAACATTGATCAGTAGGCCTGTCACAATAATTACAATATCGACTTATCGAGGTCAGCAAAAATGAGCGAGGTCATGTCCATATATCGTATGGTACTGCCCGTTGTGTTTACATGCGTGTTTGGTAATAGAAGAATGTCACCAATAAACAGCAGGGTTTTCTCTACCGGGTGTTGCAACTGAGCGTTTTTTTTCCCCACAGCAGCTAAGCCGAATAAACAGAAAAAAACTATGGCAAGAGTTTTATTTATTTAGGATATTTTAATGTTTTTCCAATGTCTGAATATTCTCAAGAATTAAAAGTTCAGTGCTCTTTGAAAGGGTGTACTTGCATCATTATGCTATTATTTTATCATTATATCAGTGGCATAAAATGGTCTTAAAATGACAATAATATCGTTTATCGCAATTATTTCTGGGACAATATATCGTCCAACAAAAATAGTTATTGTGACAGACCTATTGATCAGCAGGAGACTTTAGGTGAAAAAACTTTTCATTAACTTTCTTTATCGTCTCCATATTTACCTCCACCAAGGAGGTTATGTTTTCGGTTTCTCGCCCGATTTTCATGAAACTTGTGAAACGGGTGTAGCACCGGCCAAGGAAGAACCCACTACATTTTGAAGTAGATCCGAATCACAGGGCAGATACAGAATTATTTTTCACTTTCGTTAACACTGCGAGACAGGACATGGCCTTGTCGGAAGTCTGCACTCTCCGAGTGCCCTTCTCGTTTATACTGTTTTTATTAACATTGATCAGCAGGAGATTTTAAGTGAAAACATTTTATTCTCTCCATTTTTGTCTGTTTTATTTTCTTAACGGTCCCATTCCTAGTGAAGATGTGACGATAGAATCTACCTGACATAGATATGTTGTTATTGTTGTTGTTTTTTTTGGCTTTCCAGTTACAACAAACGTGAGTCTACTACTGAGGTAATTAAACTAAACCTGTAATTTGGCTGGTCAGACCGGTTTGACGAGTTAACCATAGTTCAACACATTCTTGTCGTCATGCGTCAGCACTGAGAAGCCTGGGAATCCGTGCGACAGTATCAGCATGTGAATTGCAGTTTCATGTTTTGGCAGACAAGAGAAACGGCATGCACTTCTTGCATGCACTCTTATCATCAGCCTTCCAGAGATTGCAGTAAATAGAAATTGGGCTCAGATTGGGCAAAAATCCAGAACAAAAGTCCTGTCACAGATGTTTGGTGATCTAAGCAGCTCAGTTGAGACAAATCTGGCCTCGACGAATCAATGAGTTCGGTTTTTGGTTTCTCAGATGGAGTCAATTTCTCGGTCCCTTTTAGCTGAATGAAGGTTTGATTTTTGTCGTCCACGCTGAATATTCATGCAATCACACAGAGAGAGGCTTGTGATCTGCATATGTTTCATCAGTGGTGGAGAAGTACTCAAATCCTTTACTTAAGTAAAAGTATTACTACTCCATTACTAGCAAAAATCCTGCATTTAAAATTGCACTTAAGTGGAGCAAGTTGTAACTACTTTATATACAGTTCTGTAGTTTACTCTGCATCCATGGTGTCGGAATAAAGTCAATTTTGGCCGATTGTAAGAAACGTTTTATTAATTCTGCATCTGTGCTCTCTGTGTCTCTGTCCCGTCCGTCATTGCAGCCGGGGAAATGACTGAGTATAGTGGCACTTTCTACCGTGAAAAATCACCAATAAAAGCTTCCGAACCAAAAAACTACACAATCAAACATGTTCAGCAGGAATGTAATCCGAAATGGGGGAGAAATTAACAACATCTGCCATCAAGATTCCAGGTTTCCCTGACGTTAGCATGTAGCTACATGTAGCAGTGTGTGTAATGTAAACACTGCAGTAATGCGCCTGGAGCAGATGACCGTATATGGAAATCCGGCACGAGCTGACGTTAGGGCTGTGCTCCAAAAATTCGACACGGTAATGTATCGTGACGTCCTCCTTGCTGATAACATATTGACACAGATGCTCTGTGATTAGAAACAGAATATTTGATTTACTTTTAAGATTTCTGTGGTCCTGAATTGTGTTTTAAGTTGTGCGATTGCTGTTATACAGAATAATAAAAGAACAGTTGCAGTTAATTCTGTGTAGGTCATTATTCAAAATTAACGTGTGTTGAGACACGTATCGTATCACGTACTCCGTATCGTGATATGCATCGTATCGTGAGGTTGTAGGCAATACCCAGCCCTAGCTGACGTTAGCTTGAGCCGAGAAGAGAAAAAACTGTTCGATTTAAGACCATTCTGAATACTCTTGTTTCCGAGGTTTTTGCTCACAGGGATTTACTTTTACATGCGTTTATCACATTATTTGAAAGTTTGTCCATGTTTAATATGAACATCCAACATTGTAACGTTTTATATATATATGACAGAAAATAAGGGAATGCATTATATGTCCCCTTTAATTTGAAAAGTAACAAGAGCTGAATGTAGTGGAATAAATAGTACATTATTTTCCTGTATAAAGCAGCATAAAATGGAAATACTCAAAATGACACTAAAGTACAGTACTTGAATAAATGTAGTGAGGAAGTTGATGAAGTGCAGTGTTGGAAAGTTGGCATTATGTAATCTATGAATCAATGTGTCTTCCAGCTGAGAGGCTGCGTGCTGCACTGGATGACATCCAAAGGTTGCGCTCCAGTGAAGTCACATTTCAAGTCTTGGATGGCACCACTCAGGTATGGAAGACACGCACACACATAAACACACTCATAAACACACACATAAACACACACATAAACACACTCATAAACACACACATAAACACACACATAATTCCACACACATAATTACACACACACATAATTACACACACATAATTCCACACACATAATTCCACACACATAATTCCACACACAAACACAGAGCTGGCAATGAAAGGGAGAGTGAGGGAACACCGAGTTGATCACCGACAGATTCAGAGATGAAGATGAAACTCACCCCGCCAAAATAGCTGCAATGTCAGCGATGAACCACTCAGCGGAGTTGAAGCCCAGGATGCCGACGCCATGGTAACGCTGCAAACCAAGCTGTAGAAAAACAAAACGTACTTCTTAAGTATAAGTAAAATAACACATTATTAAATAATATTGGGATACCCTGCACATCCATTTTCAGAGTCAGTTTTATAATTTAGCTGGGACATTACAGGTGGAGTGTAATCTATTTTTCCTCTAGACTGCTACTTTTCTTTCATTTTTAAATATTTTGAGGTGCATTTTTTTGCCTTTTGAAAGTAAATATACAGTTGAGAGGCAGACAGGAAATGTGAGGAGAAAGAAAAAATGGTGACGTGCAACATTGCGTTTTATGCGTCTTAACACCTAAGCCACTGTGATGCCCCCTCTTTAATTCATTAATAAACAAGGTAAATATTGCAGTTGTCACATTTCAAGGCGAGTTTTTATTTATAAAGCACGTTTCATACACAGTGGTAGATTCAAGGTGCTGTACAGAGAACTCGATTCAAAAGGTAAAACAATACAATTTAAAATGAAAATAAAAGAATAAGAATAATACAATGATAATAAGGCTTTGGGTTTTAAAAACATTTAGTTAAAAGCGCTCGAGAACAACACGATTTTCAGTCTGGATTTAAAAACTGCAATGGTTTAAGATGAAACACTCTGCAAGTTTAAAAAAAAACTTTATTATTTCCTTATGAAAAGCTACATGATCCTGCATGCACTTGTCTTTATTCCTCAAACATTTGGAGATCTGCTGATCTACAGACCGTGGCACATTGCCACGGCAATTGTTACTATGGAGACGGATACACAGCCGAATGCACACACGAGACTGCCGTAATGGGAACCGATACCAAGTTCAACACTGCAATGAGCTTTTTAAAATAACTCATAAAGCCTTTCACATCAGTAGTTGAAATATGAGGTTTGACATCAGAGGCTGCAGACGGAAAATCACGTTGCATGTTGAAGAGTCGGCATGTGTGGATGTTCCGGTTAGTTTGTATGTTTAAGTACAGAGAGACACGTGTAAGTATGTCTTTATGTGTCCATGACACCATGCTGACGAGCTCTGTTGAGTTTCACAACAAACAATAACGTGCTCAGTCCCGTACCAACAGCTGAAGCCTGTTCTCTCACATTTCAACCCGACTCCTACGTGACACAGCGCACGTAGTCTAGACCGTCTTTAAAACACAAGTCGATTGTTTAAAAAAAGAAAACGGAAATCATAGACCTTTTGATACTGAAGAATTGTTGCTCAGGTTGAATAGAAACTAAAGATAGCGTGCACTTCAGAGACTTCTCACTTTTAAGGTCAGGTAAAGGTCGTGTAATTGAGATTTTTTTTTTTATAGATTTTGAAACGAGACTACTCTGAGGAATTTCCCCAATTGAGCAATGCTCATTTTTCCAGCATTGATTGAACCTGTAAAACTGTTGCTTACACTGACAGTGTAATACACTTACATTTCCACTCAGAATATAATCTAATTATATAATCTACCATCAGTCATTAGTAATTTTGCTTATAAAAAAATGTCCATTATGATTTGAACCAGAGGTGACATATTGCTTATTTTGTCCAAACAACCGTCCAAAACCCAAAGATATTCAATTAACGATGATATAAAACAGAAAAGCAGAAATCCTCACAGTGGAGAAGCTCAAGCAATTTGCATTTTGCTTAAAAATATACTTTAGCTCCCAGGAAGCCAATCACTACCACTTATGTTGGGCCTGTATATAGAATTAGTGACTATATAAAGGTACAAAAAATACTTTTAATTGGGACAAACTCCATTTTTGGGCTCCTAATTTCAAATCCACAAATATTAAAACAAAATACTGATTTGGAAAACTGGAATACTTGCTACAAAAGCAATAACAAAGTGGCTTAAGCCAGACATCCCATCTATAGAGGACTGGTATGATATCATGGATGAGATCTTTGTAATGGACAGAATCACTTTCTCCATGAGGCTTCAGGAAATTCAATTTGAGGAAGTAAAAAAGTATGGTTAATCTTTAATCTAAATTGCTGAAAATATTCACATCATGGGCATGAAAATCAATAATACTTAAAAGCAGGAAGTGTTTGTGGTCGTGCTGCTAAAATCCTCCAAAATACGACTGTAATAAAAACAGGAAGAATGTGAATACTTCATCTGTGCACACGATGCTTTGATCCTTTCATACAAGTCTTCTATTTATACCGGATTACTCAATAATAGATAAAAAACTACCTTGAGGAAGCTCTTGGCAGCGGTGCGGCAGGTCTGGTAGTATTCTTTGTAGTTCAGTCTCTTCTGCTGCTCGCCCTCCTTCCAGCTCAGAGCGGTGTAGTCGCCAAATCGCTCCACAGTGGAGGTGAACATCTGGTTGACGGTCAGCGGGGTCTCAGCAGCCAGGCCAGAGTCCCCCATCCTCAGTTTGACCTCTGCGTCCCTCTGTGACGTGCACAGGCCGGGCTCGCCGGCTGCCGGCACCGCCAGGGAGTTTGGGCGCTGAGCGTTCACTGGAAGAAAAACACATTCAGAAAAATCAGCAACACGGTTGTCGAGAGATTTAAAATTTTCCAAGAAACATACAGAACTAAACTTTTTAATCTCCGTATGAGTTGCAACAGACGGCCTGTATTTGTGGTATAGAGGCGACGCCACACACCCTCTGGCTCTAGATTAAAGCTACAAACAAGCCACTACGTCTGGTTGGTTCGATGTAGTTTTCTTTGAAACAGTAAAGTCGATATTATCGCACCGTTATACCAACCTTAAAGGCTTTTTAACTGTTTTGGAGCAATTCCATTTTATTTATAGTGTCATATCATATCAAAAGTTAATCTAAGGACACTTTTCATATAGAGCAGGTCAAGAACACGCTCAATGATTTTCAAAGTCCCAACATCTCCCAAGCCTTACAACACGACAGTGGCGAGAAAAACCTGCCTTTTACAGGAGAAAAAACCTGCCTTTTACAGAAAAAAACCTGCCTTTTACAGAAAAAAAACCTGCCTTTTACAGAAAAAAACCTGCCTTTTACAGAAAAAAAAAAACCTGCCTTTTACAGAAAAAAAAACCTGCCTTTTACAGAAAAAAACCTGCCTTTTACAGAAAAAACCTGCCTTTTACAGAAAAAAAACCTGCCTTTTACAGAAAGAAAACCTGCCTTTTACAGAGAAAAAACCTGCCTTTTACAGAAAAAACCTGCCTTTTACAGAAAGAAAACCTGCCTTTTACAGAGAAAAAACCTGCCTTTTACAGAAAAAAACCCCCCTGCCTTTTACAGAAAAAAACCCTGCCTTTTACAGAAAAAAAAACCTGCCTTTTACAGGAGAAAAACTGCCTTTTACTTAAAGCCAGAAATCTCGAGCAGACCAGGCTCTTGAAACACTTTCTCACCTGAAACAAAAGGTTCTTTTATTCAATGTGTCATGTAAAGTGTGCATTGAAAAGCACTATAAATAAAGTATATTATCATTATTAGTATGAATAAAACATGTACATTAAGAGTTAAAGAGATAAAGAGAAATGGAGTGCATTAAGAACATCTTAAATTATTTTAAATTATTAAAACGCAGCATGGGGTTTAATTTTTGTGCTGTTAACACGACGCAGCAAAGTAATTGCTGAGATCGATTCAGAATCAGATCTTCATGTCGGCTGTAAAACAAACCCCAATGTCAGCCAGACTTATCTGGCAGAGAAAATAAACGCAAACTGGGCTGGACAGTATCACAATGATGTTGAAAGGTTGACTATTGGTGCTTTCATAAAATATTTACACAATGAGGTTTTTGATAAATAATCATCAGTAATGTGGATATAATAACTAAGTCTGATAAGTTCAGTAAATGACATCACTTTAACATTTGGTTTCATCTCTACATAAAGTGGTTTAGATCAGAGGTTCTCAATTTCTTTTTTCAGACAAGATAGAGAATATACCGGGTGAGGATCCCCTCATGTATGTCCTTTAGAATAATTCGATTTTTTTTTTTTTACACTTCTATAGTCTGAGTTATGTGAAAGAATAACACAAGAGAAATGTGTTAGAAAGATATCAGACGTGTATTCAACATATTTGCAGATTCTAAGAGATAGATTTGTTTGATTAAAAAGTAATCTATGAACTATTATAGATTTAAAAATTAAAATATAATGTGTTGAACTATGAAGCCTTTTATAAAAAAAGAAAGAAAAAAAAAAAACTCTGCAATCACTTTGGTGAACACAAAATTATCAGTAGCGATAGAACCGATCCAACCCAAGTTGTAATAAACAGTAGATTGTCTTTAAAGTGTTGATTAGAAAAAAAACATTGTGTGTCTTTTACTATCAGAAAGAAAAATGTGTCATTGACCCGACAGCCGGCAGGATGTTTGTGATATACAATGGCGTCATATTTGCAGATGGATGAACTAAATGATGGTGGATTTATGGCCAAACACTAACAGCTGGTTATCAGGACACGGAGCAGATGGGAGGGCAGCACAGTGAATCTTTTCTTATGGACGGTGATAGTTCACTTCAATGATAGCAGGGTTCCCACACTTTCTTAAACATCAAAAGTCAAGGACGTTTTAATACCGTCCAGGCCCAATTCCCTCAAATTCAAAGACCCATCACGGCGTCGTCTGAGACACGGATCAAGGTTAATTACTGTTACAACACTGACAAGT
>JAOVVB010263477.1:0-18855 GCA_028570985.1 Heterobranchus longifilis | reverse complement strand
AAAACCTCACAATTTTATGAAAAAGAATCGGAATGTTTTGAGAAAAAAAGTCACAATTTTATGAGAAAAATGTTGTAATGTTTTGAGAAAAAAAGTCACAATTTTATGAGAAAAAAGTTGCAATGTTTCAAGAAAAAACCTCGCAATTTTATGAAAAAAGTCGTAATTTGTTTCAAGAAAAAACCTCACAATTTTATGAAAAAAAATCGTAATGTTTTGAGGAAAAAGTCACAATTTTATGAGAAAAAATGTTTTGAGAAAAAAAGTCACAATTCTGATGTGTAATGTAAGGTAAAGTGATTCCAGTGTGTTTTGGTTCCATTTAAGAGTTTTAAACATATTTCGTTGATTATTATTATTTTGGCCAGGATAATCATCCCATGCCTAGCAAAGAGTAAGTTTGGTGCAGGAGGAGAAAGAGGAAAAGGAGGTGGATGAGTGGAGGAGTGGGGGGGGGGGTCGGACAGGAGGAAGGAGAGGAAATCAGAGAGCAAGCTGGTGGAGGAAGCGGGGGAGCGTAAGAGGAAGCAGAGGAGTTAGAACGAGCAGTGAAACCAAAGTGTTCTTTCTTCTGCTGAGCCAGCAGATCTATAAACAGCATCTGACACTGCGTTTCATAAATGACTGTTCAGGTGGCAGACTACAAGTTCCTCCTTCTGACTTTGTTGACATCTTTGCAAATACGAAGTTTATTGTCATCCGCACAGTAAAACATTTGTGCAGAGCACCAGGATTCAGAGCTCGTCACACAGTGCGGGTCGGAGCGAGTCGAGCTGTAACCGTAGTTACGGTGATAAAAAAAGTCACGGTTCAGTTTGTACCTCGGTTTTTGGGGTCACGGTTTGGTGCATTTTCTGCACATTCGTTATACAATTGTAAACATTCAACGCTTGCTCATTGGCCGTAATTCTTACTGTAAAAATGCAAAAATTAATAATAACAAAAGTCAGTAATGCTCCATCATAAGACTGACCTGTTGATAATTCCTGATCTGCAGCTTGTTTATACAGTTTATACACAACAGACTCAAATTTGACCATATGCTTTAATTCTGTATTCTATATGACTAAGGACGGTCGCATACACACAGCGATAAATACTCTATAATTAGTTATTACTCGTTTGCACAGCAGGTAAAACCACAAAGTTGTGGGGAAAGTCTCTTTTCTTCATTTTGTATGGATCACATCCAATATGTGTTTCAGTTTTCTGATGATATCTGCTGCGTGCGATTTAATCCAACCCTGTTATGTCGTCACTTTCCTCTGTTTCCTTTCACAGTGTTCAGATTCACCACTGCTGCCCTCCGTCGAAATATCACGCGTTATAAAAGAACGTGATTACCATGTACAACCATGTATTGCATGTTTATTCTTCCTCCTCACCTTGAGGTCTCTGTGGATGACGGGGGTCTTGCATTGGTGCAGGCGTGCCACGGCCTCGCAGGTGTCACAGAAGATGTGGAGGACCTCGGCCTCGCTGAAGCCCACATTCAACCGCTGGTTCATCTGCTTCACCACCTGCCCCGCTGCAGCACAGAGAGAAGCTTCAGGACCGAACACGGCAGAAAACATTTAGACATCAACCTCTTACATGGATTAAAAAGACTGGGACTTCACTTAAAGTAATCAAGTAGTTTTTTTTTTGTCTTTATTCCCATGATACTCGCAGTAACCCGTCAACTTCCGGCAGGCTACCTGAGGCTGCTGCTGCTGCTGCTGCAGGTTGACATCATGACGGGAAAAAGAAAACAACTTTCTCTTAATTTAAAAACGTCAGTCTCCTCCAAGCTTACTGTGTGACATACTGCCAAAAACAAGATGCAGCAGCAAAACCTTAATTTGAATTACAATAAGCTGTAGGTTTTTAAAATGCAGTATGAACATAATATTGAAGGCAAACTAATAATAACAAAAAACATAATAACAGCAACAATAATAACAATAATAGTAGCAGAAAATGTGCGTGCGTGCATGCGTGCGTTTATACATTTTATATACAGTACTCTACCATAATTTAATTTGTACAGTAATCTGAATAGTGTTTGAAACAGCTTTATTGTATTTTAAAACCGATAATGAAATTCAGTAAATAGCAAAGCTGTCCGTTTCATTATTTTATGTAATAAATACACAAATGTCAATTAGATGGTAATCTGCATGAGAAATAAAGAAAAAGAAGGAAAAAAACAGTTACTCAGAACAATCATCTGCTTAGTGATTAATCAGCATGTTTGGTGTTTTTGTGAACAAAACTTTCAAACTGGGATAGTTTTCAGTATAAGTATGCTTACATTCACAAAAGTCAATATTTACAATATAGCAAATTATATCTAAACTCTCAGATCTTTTGCTATTATCAGTATAAGTCGTAAGTAAATCCTTTTTTATGACCCTAACAATAAGACATGGGAACTGACGTGTCATTTGAGTATCTTCTGCGTTTAGCTTACACTCAGCATGTTTAGAGGACAACAACATGTGTGCCAGAAAATTGAGGCAAAATATTTTTGCAGTATTTGGCCAGCCACCAGACGGCAGAATAAATGTTTCCAAGTAAACTAAATATGTCACCCTGTAAAGGCTGCATCTATCTGATTATTCTCAGTAACCAGATTAATGTTTGCATGTAAACTTGCATGTAAAAATAGACTTAGACCACGATCAATAGAGGGGTAGCGGCAGCAACAAAGTATTAAACTATTAAGACTTATTACCCCGCCGGCAGGTTTGAATGGCATGTTTTCTTTTCCAGCATTTATCATAGCCAGAAACTGTAAAAACAGACATTATCGTCAAATTTTCACATTTCTGACGGTCCTTGAACTAACCATGCATGAGCTTCTGTCAAAAAAGCTAACCAAATCGAAGCTTAAAATAGTGATATTTCTTCAAAATCACTTTATTGTGCATGTCTCATTTAAAATTTCACCAAAAATAAACTGTTTGTGCAAATCAGATTATGTTAAAAAAAAAAGAAAAAAAACATTAAATCCTGCGCTCCTCAGCAACGACGCAGCTGAGACCAACAGTCAATAATAATAATAATAATTCTATCCACACGACCTCCACTTTGATAAATATCTGCATCTACATGAGAACACAAAGACTCCAAAAGCAACGACACGTCAAATACCAGAGAAGAAGAAGAATCTGAGTTAGCATTAGCTTTAGCTTCGGTGGTAATAACATATCAAACCACAGTAAAAAACAAAAATAGAAGCTAATTATTTCTTTATCTTTCTGGATAAGGCGGAGTTGATGCTTAGCGTACCGCCTACCGTTAGCCATTAGCTGTTAGCATGTAGCCGAGCCGGATCTGTTGTTGTTGGTTCTGGCGCATGCTCATTACATAAAGTAAATATCGGCATGTGCGAATTGAGAAGATGATGCCATCGTTTCCCAAAATCTACCGGTTTACATGTCTGCACGGACACACAGTAACCAGGGTTTTGGAAAACATTCACCCAAATATCCGCTTACAAAAACAACCACATGCATGTAGACAGGCCCTGAAACACGGTTGTCATGTGTGTAAAAACAGAGAGGCTGTACCTTTACAGTATTCCATGAGGATCAGGACCTCCCACACGCTGTCCGACACGGCATTGATTGTGGAGTCCAGGTAGCCGACGATGTTCTTATGACCCGACAGCTCCTTCTACACACGGGGTGAAAACATGAGACGGATCAGGACAGAAACACACAAGAAGCTTTCAACAAGAAGCTGTGCATTTCCAGAACTGAAGCTCCGACTGCAGTAACACAAGCCTCAAAAACTAAAATTACAAAGGGTATATGTGGGTTGTGTACACACACTTTCCCCCCCGTTCAGTAAGTGCTGATGAGTATTCATGTTTGGACTTGTGCAGCGTTGCTGGCTGCTAGATTTGTTCAGCAGAGAGACGCTGCTCCTCAATGTACAAATTTAAAATTAACAGGGTTTCTACACTTTCTTAAACATCAAATTCAAGGCCTTTTCAAGGACTTTCCAGATCAAATTCTCTCAAATTCAAGGACCCAACACGGCATAGATTGAGACACGGATCAAGGTTAAGTACTGTTACAACACTGAGATATTTTTATAATGAGAACTAGCAAGCTGGAGCGTGAAACAATGATGCAACCATGTTTAAGGTTTTAAGTTTCATCACAATACAATATTACAACAATATGATATTTGCTGATATCACAAAGTCTGCCACGTCCACGATATGATTTAGATTTAATTCAGGTGCCTGCAATCGACATGAGACGATATCATTACCATTTAACAATCAGTTACATTTACATCTACTCACAAAAAGCAACTAAAATATGATTTGACCATTTTATTACTGAGCTCTTCCAGACATTTAAATGACAAACAAACTATTCTTTTACATGAAAAGAATATTAAGTAAGAAAATACAGTAAAGATGCATCTTAAAGATGATGATATGTATCGATATTTTCACTTTGCATCGGTGATATTGGATCATCGAATCAATATATCGATCCAGATCGATGCATCGTTACACCCCTACCCTGTCACCAAAATTACATTCCCATACAACTAAACTGCATTCTCAATTGTTAACGTTGTAAATGGATACAAAACTACTTGGTTAGGTTTAGGAAAAGGTCGTGGTTTGGATTAAAATAAGTTTGTTAGGTAACAAAATACAATTACATTTGTTAGATAACAACAAATGGAATGTAAACTGCATTAAAAAACGACAGACAACTCAAGCATGTGTGATAAGTTACAGATAAACCAATTACATTGCCTAACGCTGCAGACGTTTGAATCAGAACAAACACGACCACAATGTCTAACTTTGAAGAATACAAACTTAATTTCTGCCCCATAAACAAGCTACAGCATGTGTATACCTCCTTGTTTTTCTTTGTACGAGCAGTGGAAATCTATAGAAACCACATCCAAACGACCACAGAAAAAGACAACGTGTCCCTAAAAGTCCCAGCTGAATTCAGTCCAGTCTCGTCTGAGCAGCTACTGTGTGTGGCAAGAGTGTTTTTTGTATTCCTTCATGTTCTTACACCACGCTGAGCTCTTAACGCCACTAATCTTTCTTAACTTGATTCATTGGCTGGATTAAAGCATCAGAGTGTGTGTTGTTTGTTAAACAGAGAGACACGCTGTGTGTTGTGGAAACTGACACGCCTAAAGCAACGTCCCGGCAGGCCAGAACTGTGTCAGTGTTTTAAGGTCAGCTGTGTGTGCGTGTGTGTGTGCGTGTGCGTGTGCATGTTCAGAGTGAGCTGTTCACGGACACACGGGGGTCAAACGTTCAAGTAGACGCCGTGGGACGATATGAAGATTTCATGTCACGATTATCCTGGTCAAAATAAATGTGATTCACGATATTATCCCGATAATCAACGAAATATGCTAAAAACTCTTAATACGGCACTAAAAACACACGGGAATCACTTTACCTTACATCTTGCTTCGTTAGGACTTTTTCCTCTAAATATTACAACTTTTTTCTCATAAAATTGTGACTATTTCAGGTCAACATTACAACTTTTTTCTTGAAACATTGTGTGTTGTTTCTCATAAAATTGTGATTTTTTTTTTCTCAAAACAATACAACTTTTTTTCTCAAAACATTCTGACTTCTTTTCTCAAAACATTACACCTTTTTTCTCATAAAATTGTGACTTTTTTGGGTCAACATTACAACTTTTTTCTTGAAACATTATGTCTTGTTTCTCATAAAATTGTGACTTTTTTCTTAAAACATCACAACATTTTTCTCATAAAATTGTGACTTTTTTCGGTCAACGTTTTTCTTAAAAAATAACTTTTTGTAAAGAAACATTACAACTTCTTTTCTCAAAACATTCTGACTTCTTTTCTCAAAACATTACGCCTTTTTTCTCATAAAATTGTGACTTTTCAGTCAGTGTTTTTCTTAAAAAATAACTTTTTGTAAAGAAACATTACAACTTTTTTTCTCAAAACATTCTGACTTCTTTTCTCAAAACATTACGACTTTTTTCTCATAAAATTGTGACTTTTTCGGGTCAACATTACAGCTTTTTTCTTGAAACATTACAACTTTTTTCTTGAAACAAAATTGTGACTTTTTTCTCAAAACATCACAACATCACTTTTTTCAGTCAACATTTCAACGTTTTTCTTAAAAAAAAATTTTTTTCTCAAAACATTATGACTTTTTTTAAAGAAACAAATATTTGTATTGCATCACAGATAGGACACTGTAGTAAACTGCAGTCAAGTTGTGAGGATATTCACGATATTCACGATTATCCCGCTAATGAAAATTCACCGCGATCAATGTATTGTGAATTTTTTTTTCATGATTGTCCCATCCCTACATCCAAGACGAGACACCTGCTGCCGTCCAAGTCGTGCATTTCCTCTAGGTTACAGAATAAATGAGAATATCTAACGGACATAAAACAACATGAATTATCTGCTGTAATGGTGCCGGCTCTGTGTAATAGATCAAAAGTGTTAGTCAGTGGAGCAGGTGCATTAATACAATGTCACCCAGCAGCACACGCAGCCAAAAGGCTTCAGCTCCTGCCAGACTAGAAATGCTGGATGTGTTAGGAAGGTGGAATGAAGCCATTTATATGCACCTTGCTTTATGAGAGCGCGCGTCTTTACGAGGGCTTGTGTCCCATTTCAAGGAATTATGTCCTCAAATTAAACACCTGAAAACTGAAAAAGCCCTCATGAAATTTTCAGATAATGAGCACAGTGACTTCAAGTACAAATTAAGCCCCGTGTGCACAGAAAGTGAGAGAAATCGCTTTTCCAGCAAGGGAAGGACTGGAAAGATATGCAGCTAAAACCAAGAATTAGTTTACTTTAGTTGTTTGTTTTTTTATTCAGAAGGTGCATGGTTGTGTTTCAATGTTTAATAAGGAAAACAGGTGTAAGAATATTTCCTTTCTTGATGGTTTGAAAGTTTATTTTGTGTATTTATTAGACTATAAAAAGATAAGAGAGCTTGTGGAATGTAGCGAACTCGCCGCTTAAACACATCTCTCACCATTTTTTTGGACGATTGTTGTCATTTTATTTAGTTAATTTAATGGACTGCCTCGGAAGGACAAGACCCTGTTCAGAGGGAGGGATGGGACAATAATGGATTTTATTGTGGATCATGATAAAACACAATAAGTTGATTGTGGTGAATTGACATTATCGGGATAATCGTAAATATCGTGAATATCCTCACAAATTGACTGCAGTTGACTACAGTGTGTTTCTTAAAAAAAAAAGTCATAATCTTTCAATAAAAAAGCCGTAATGTTTCGAGAAAAAAGGCGTAATGGTTACAGAAAAAGTCATAATTTTATGAGTTAAAGTCATACTGTTTTGAGGAAAAAAGCCGTAATGGTTACAGAAAATGTCATAATTTTATGAGGAAAAAAGTCGTAATATTTCGAGAAACAGTCACAATTTTATGAGAAAATGTAAGTGATTCCAGTGTGTTTTAGTGTCGTTTTAAGAGTTTTATTAAGAGGCGGTTATTCCCCGCCGTTGCACACACACACACACACCTACGTGTGTATATCGGTAATCTGCGGTTAGAAAATTGTAACACATCACCCAACACAACACTGCAACAGAACAGAGGAATAAAACAGTGTGGAGATCAATGAGCTCATTCTTTTTTCAATAAGCTGTGTTCAATTTATACTGCAAATGTCCCTTTCAGGTAAAATGTTTCTAATCTAACATTACCTCGCCCTGCAGATGCACAAAGAAGCACAGGTTATAATATATCTTAATTTCCTGCCCCATTATTAATATTGTGCATTGAACATACAGCATTTAAAATAAAGCTCTTGCAGTAAAGACAAGAACTTGAGTTGAGTGATAGCGTCTCCAGCGTCTCCAAACAAACAGTGTGCTGCTCTCACCATGATAGTGATCTCCCTCTTGTACACATTCAGGTCTGGGACGTTGTTGACGTACATCCTTTTGAGCGCGCAGCGGACGCCGCTGTGCGTACGAGCCAGAAACACCACCGAGAAGCCTCCTGGAAAAACACAACATGACGAGTTAGCATTACATCAGCAGCATGGGAATTATTTTATAGGGTGATGGTTTTCAAGGTTCACACATCAGGCCCATAACGATGTGGAAAAACTGCTCAGACTATTAACGATGAATTAGGCAATGCTCACACGAGACTCGAGTCTCCACGTTTGAAAAATAGACTGGCTCCTACATGAGTGTGCAGATCTACAAAAGCACCAAAAACAAAGAGACGCTGCTTGATGGTAATGTGCACTAACATTGTTTTTATTTACGTAAGTTTATACATTTCAGAAACAAAGAGATGCTGCTATCTGCTGCACGATGAGGAAAATATGCGATGTGCAATAACGTTGTTGAATATTGCGATAACAATATTATTTGGGATAAATAATCGCAAGTAATGTCATATCAGCTCTGCCTTTCTGCTGATTTCAGCATACTAAAATACAGTATACTATAAAATACAACAAATTGCTTGTTGAATTTAAAAAACTGAAAGGAAGTTATTTCTGACATTTTATTGAACAAACTGAACTGAACACAAAAGGCAGCATTTAAAAAAAAAGAATGACAGTTATATTTTAAAGAGCAGTTTTCTACAGATACTCTCTTTTAACCAAAATCTTTCACGTGTCTTTCACGATATGTCGCAGTCTTTCACAATGTGTTTATTGTGAAAGTTGATATTGCAATGATGATTAAAAGAAAAAGAAAAAAGATATATTGTGCAGGCCTATGCTGCATAAGTGTTAAATGCATGCATCATTATTTAGTACTTGTTCTTATAAAACAGACTAGTATCTTATTTTCATCCCTTTATATGTTTCGACTGTGAAAATAAGATACTAGTCTGTTTACAAGTACTAAATAGTTAATCAAGTTCAGATTAAATTAACCTTTTTGGACAAATTTTGTGTCTTTTAAATTGCTGTAGGCTATTTTATCAGATGCAAAAAACAACATCGGCATTATAAAATCAGCCATCGGCCACCCTGCTCTCTAAATATCAGCCACTGAAAACCCCATATCGGTCGAGCATTAGCCAGCGCAGGGCGTTTTTACAGTTGCTCAGTTGTAGACGGCTTAAAAAGTCAATGTGTAAAGATTTGTGTCAATCAGATAAGGTGTAATCAAGGATTTATAAAAGGTTTCCGAGAGCTGATATTTTAACAGCAGCCAACTGGTCTCATTTCATGAGCAAATAGGCTAAGCTCATTTAGCATTGGCCTAACTCCAGCTGGGTGTAATCCTGCAGTAAATGCTTTATAAAAGGATAGCGCAGTTTTACAAGAATGAGATAAGCTGAAATTGCGCTGGGTGAGTGCTGTCGGTGGGTTTCTGGTGTTGACAGGGACGAGGTGTTTAGCAGCTGATGTCACCGTCTCTGGGTGAATGGACTGTAGCACCGTGGTGGGACAGTCCCGGTCTCATTAGGACGGGATCACTGAGTCACGGAGCGGCGGGCATCAAAGTCCACCGACCGAGGAGGAGAAAGAAAGGATCTACAATGGTGCGCTTGTTGCCCAACAAGTTACCCAGGACTCGACATTAAGGCTTATCCGGGACAAGTGGATTTTGTTTTAGGGTGAACGGAAGAGAAATTTACCGTGCATTTACAGTGAGCTGTTAGATAGATCTGCAGGTGACAGGTAGGCCGACACCTCAAACTTCTTATTTGCGGTTGGACTCAGACAACAGTAGCTACTAGCTCGCAGCTGCTGATCCGGAGAAGAAGCCACTAGCACAATGTAAGAGGGCAACGGGGGTCGTGCGCATGTGTGGTTTGTTTACAAATAAAAGTGAAAGAAAATGTCGGCCGTGTGGGAGTATTACACTGCCTCAGAGAAAAAGAACGTTGTATTCTGTATGAAAAACAAGAGGTGAAAGATCATCCTATTCATGTTTCTTAACGCTTTACATTACATTTCATTTATGCTTCACAAAAAGGGTTTTGTTGGGCTACAGTATGCAAGTATTGACATTTTTTTCTCATTGAGTAGGTAGCTGTATAGCAGGTAAAAATGAAAACATTTTCAAGAAAATAATCTTTTTCATGTGAAAGAAGGTTATATTAAAAGATTGTTTCATAATTAATGGGGCTCATGAGCTTAGCTTAAACAACTTTTTTTGTTTTTTGCTATTTTAATTTATATATTTCTGTACTGCATTTTGTATATTTTGTGATTTTTTTGTACGTTATTTTTGTTGTCTTTAAAAAAGTTCAAATAAAAATATGTTCACAAAAAATAAACAGTTGTTTCATAAATTTGAATGGTTGAATTTGTGCTCAAAGATAGTGTAATGATATGCTAAATGACTTAAAAACAGTTCACTTATTTTTTATAATGAAGTTTTCTTTGTTTCCCAGGCGCAAAAGGGGGAATAAAAAACAACAACGACAATGGTATCGGCCAAATTGTTATTTTAAACATCATATCGGCCCAGAAATGTCACAGTCGGTGCAGCACACCTCAGAAGTTGTGTTGTTTTGAGGACAGTGCAACATAAAAAAGCATACAAATAATTCATGCAGGTTAAACCTGTGTGTCCCCATGAGGACCGTAAACAGGCAAAACAAACGTAAACAAACTAAAGCATATGTTTGCTTGTATGTAGTGACAACAGTGGCAGTTACTGTAGCAGCCGGCATCATCAGATTAGAAGAGGTGACTGACGATTCTGCAGCACGGAGGCATAAAAACAGGCAGATAATGAGACAAAAGACAACCTGCTATAGAAGAGCTGCAGCTGATTTTTTTTTAAAAAGCGAGGCAGAGTGTTAATGAGACACGACCATGAACCACCAACAAAGTGACGGTACATTTTGACTTGTTAAATCTATTCGGTCTCATCTAGTTTGTTGCCTCATTTCAAAAACATCTAAGATCCTGGTGATTTTTGATGCCGCTGATCCAAAGATTAGCATTTCTACTGCTGACAGTCACAAGGACGGGGTTAGCTGCATATAGATAAATGATAAAAACCAGACAATAAAAAAATACAAACTGCTGACGAGACAACATGCAGCTTACAAAACATTATGCTGATGCTGCTGAAATGGGTAACATAAACAGAATATCAAAAAACACATTGCAAAGCAAAGAAAATATAGGAACAGAAGTGTGTCAGGGAATTGAAATACAATAATTAGGGCTGTTAATGATAACGTGTTAACACAAATTTGTTTTAATGCCACTTCTTTTCTTTTTTTAAAATTGACGCATTAATGCAGGTTCTGTTGACGACTCAATTCTCTGGTCTGCACATCTGCTTCACATTATAAAGTGTATAAAATGTCTGTATCCTCACTGTCCTGCATTTTTACAAACTATGATAATCTGGTCGTGGGTCACATCCAGGTGCTGTCTCACTCCCTCCTCATCTCCTGGCATTTCTCGTACTCCCATGTTAATAAGTAAAAATGTTGCATATTATAAGTAAAACTTATAATATGCAACATTTTCGCATTAACATTTCTAAAAACGTACACCTACGTTACGTATTTAGTTGAGTTGTGTACTTACAGTATCCCAAATGTTTGCAAAAACGTTCAAACCAGAGGAATCTGTCATTTTAATCAGGACATGTACATGTCTTTTGGTCTTTTGGTCACAGAACACCCGTCAATAACGTCATCACATCCCCTCATACGTCAGGGTCCGCAAAAATTAGTCATAAATTAACTTTTTATCCGGTTTTAAGCCACATTTATACTGACAGCCCCAATAATAATAATAATAATATGAAATATCACTGATGCAGTGCAAAAAAAGCTGAAATAATTAGTTAAAATAATGTAAGAGAATAAAAAAAGATGCTGATATTTGCTGCATGTATGAATGGAGATAACCAGCAGTTGTATCTGCAGACCTGCTGCCATCTAAAAAAAAAAAAGATAAAAACTGAAACAGAAATTCTGCCAAGACAAAGTACAAGAGCCAAAGCTGTTCCGCCTGCTGGATGCCGTTTATCGATTTGCCTCGGTCTGGCCTGTATGCTAAGGTTAGCTTGATGGTCACTCCAAACTGCTGGGCTGAGCTTAAATTGATTTCCTGTAACGAGGCAGTTGAGTGCAGAGCCATCCAGAGACTTGGGCGAGTGGGAGTGAATCATATGACAGAGCTACTTTTAACAAAAAATAGCAGGATGCACTCATTTATGAAGACTTTCTTCAAGTTAAACTCAATCATAATGTGATACAGAGTCTGCTTTATGACCCTGCCGTATACGGAAAAGTTACCCGTGAGTCATCCTGTGCAGATCTCTAGCTTTATGTACTGCTCTGACACGGAGATGTAGGATGCAGATGTAGTAAAGATTAAACTTTAGGCAGGGATGGCGGCAAGAAGATGTGGGGGTTGCATGGGCCGGATGACAGATTTTTACAAGACGAAATCCATTTGCTCGGGCAAAAGGCCAAAAGGCTGAAAAGAGCAGGCTGTTTAAGCATGCATGGACAAGATACAAAAGAACAGCTAACCTTCGCACAAAAACAGAACAGAACTACACTTAACACAAACCAAATTACTCCCACTGTGTTGCATTAGAGCAGACTACAGGACAGGTTTTGTCCGAGACTGTTGACTCAGATAAGGCTGTCAAAAATGGCCAAAAATGACGTTTGAATATTCCCTCTAAAAAATCAATTTTTTGAGCACAGCCCGAGTGTAAACTAGTGTTATTGTACTACTCTATGTGCCTCTGCAAATTGCCCCCAGGGACAATTAGTTATAAAGTGTTTTGAATTGAATTGAATTAGGCCAACTGCATATACCGTTTCTTTTTTTACACCCCTTAAAATCAAGAAGGCCTCACAACCCCCCCCCCCCCGTCAAGCTTTGTCAACCCCTAATGTGGACCAGGACCCCCCAGGTTGGGAACCAATGGTCTATGATATACTACAACATACGCAGTCAAGATTTGGCATGTAGTGTGCATCAGACCTTACAGAATATACATCCGAATTGTTGCCGATCCTTTCTGTGATTCCCTGCCTCCAGCTGTCACCTGTCCGTCATTAGAGAAACTAACTATTTCACCGATCTCGGCAGCCGGCGTTGTGTCTCTGTGGGGGTGGGGGGGGGCAGCTTTTGTAAAGTTAAGAGAAGATAGAGGCTTCGGCCCAGGCCATCCCACCAGACGCTTTATGTCTGCCTGCCGGCCTCCTCTGGGACGGACTGAGGCCATATGCTCCCGGATCAGATTCTCACTAAATCACCACCCTGGGGCTTTTGTTGCCTCCCGTGACTATGCCAGCCACGGAAGTGGTACACTATTGAGTGTATTATTCTCCTGAGTGGCTCTGGATGGAATGATTTATTTTAGAGGGGCTTTGTGCTCAGCATACCAACTTCCTGGACAAATAAGGGACCCCTAAACAAAACATCCTTCACTGTACAGGAGGCTGACTACTCGGATGCAAACAATAACCCAACGTCAAACAATTGACTTGAGTGAGGGGCGCAAATACCTTCACAGTACAGACCATAGACTGTAAAAAAAAATAGTGGACATAACAATCGTGGCTTCACCTGTTGGTTTGTGGACTACCGTTTTGAAGCCTGGAGTTTGGCATTTTGGTCGTCGCCATCTTGGGCTGCTTGGGTTTTTGAAACCGGATGTTGCCTATTTGGACAAACGGTGGAGCTGGGGGGGTGACGCAGTTAAGATAGTCCCGGTGACGTTTCAAGCTTACCACTAAATAGGGAAAGTTTGCAGATTTCCAAGCGGCTCCAAGTTTAAGCTGCACTGACTGATAACACAGCGCAGCAAGGTTCTCGTGCACAGAAGTAGTGGTCGACTGATATGGGTTTTTCAATGGCCGATGCTGATATTTAGAGAGCAGGACGGCGGATGGCCGATTTATAGTGCAGATTTAGTTTTGTTTGTTGCATCTGATAAAATAGCCTACAACAATTTGAAATTTATATATATATATATATATATAAACATATAAAAACATATAAAAACAACGTTAGTGCACAGAACTACCAAGCAGCATCTCTTTGTTTTGCGTCCTTTTGTCGATCTGCATCAGTCGTAATGTTTCTGGAAAAGTGAAAAATGTGAGAAAAATGTTTACAGAAAAAAGTTTTTTGAGAAAAAAAAGTCTTAATGTTTTCAAGAAAAAAGTAGGAATGTTTACAGAAAAAAAAGTTATAATATTTCAAGAAAAAATCTGTAATGTTTCTAGAAAAAAGTTGCAATGTTTTTGAGGAAAAAGTCGCAATGTTTCGAGAAAAGAGTCATAATGTTTGAAGAAAAAAAGTCGTCATTTTTCCATAAAAAATGTTGTAATGTTTCGAGAAAAAATACTCTGCACTTTAATCGGCCTCGTGATCTGTCATTAATCGGCCCGATTAATCGGTCTATCCCTACACAGAAATGTAACTGAATCCTTTCAGTGTATTAAAGCGCTGCTGACGGGCATGACTCTGGTACTCGGGGCCAATTAGTCACATCTCGCTGTTATTGCACCGCCCCTCCTGCTCGTCTGTTAGCTGGCTGCACTGTGGAGAGGAGCACTTCACCGTGAGGACACGGTCAGTTGTCAGTGACAGTTGGAAGGAAAACCCCAAATCCATCAGGGCAAGAAGACAGGGGGGGGGGGGGAGGGCGGGGACTGACATTACAGCCTGGTACTGAGCGAGGGCTGTAATTACTGGAGAATTTTCCCCGGCCCTGCATGAAGCGCTAGGGACCCTGACATCACTGCAAAGCCTGACTAACTAGGACAGTCACAGGCGGCCCACATGACAGCCTGTGGAAGAGGATCTCTGCGAAACAGATACTCAGCATGCCTTGTGATATAGGCAAGAAAAAAAAAAAAATCTTCAAAAGTGGCAGAGTAGTGTCTCAACAAGTGAGGATTAGAGGATTTGGTAACTTGCAGCGAACAGAGATGATACGTTTTGCTCAAGCACAAGGCGCAGATGTTCTTCCTCTGAAGCATGAGGTCATCTGTGATAACAGACCGCTCTCTGACCGACTGTCTCTCTCCCTCTCTCTCTCGTTTTCACCCGTTTCAACCCACAGCTTTATACTTAAGTTAGCGTGACGTCTTAGCTTGTTAAAAAGCTACAAACGAAAAGAATGTAGTTGAATTCAAAGTGCTTCCTTCAGCTGTGGAGCTGCTTTTAAGAGGGGAGAATGTCATTTCATTTGGAGCAGGCTTAGGTATTTCCTCCTGGAGGCCCCCATCCCCTAACATGAACCCAAAACACTTCCCCTACACAGTCTTTACAGTTGTAAAGCTTAAAGATAAGAGTCACCACCGGTAGATTAAAACAACTTAGTTGGACTACATTACAAGAAGTGTGAAGGATATCTCACCTTCAGTTTAGCTTTGCAAAAAAGTTTAGAAAAGTGAAAGTGGTTATCTGAACACTGGCATGGCTTTTCTTTTATGTGAATGATGAAATTGTTCTACTCAAAATGAGAAATCAAGAGAAAAGTAAGAGTTGTGCTTTGAGGAGTTATTAACTGTTTTCTGTGCCTCCTCTTGGCCTTCTTCCCCAACTTCCCCTAAAGAGAGTGTTATTCCATAAGAATTCAACTTCGACAGGGATCCAACTTTCTAAATCAGTTGTTCCCAAAGTTAGGGACCCGTAATGAGGGGGGGGGGTGTTGCGATCTTGTTTACATAGTACCACACTTCTAGCTTCAAAAACAAGCGAAGAAGAAGATCAGCAGTAAATCGGAAGTAGCGAGACGCGAGGAAAACAGCCGCACAGAAGCCAAAATTGAGAGAGATCTTTTTTCTTTTCTTTTTTTAAACGGTGGTGGTCTTGGGGGTGTTTGTCTCCCCGGTGGAGGGGAGCCTGAATGGGGTGAAGTTTACCAGGATATGGGCCCCTGGAGGCTGGAGAGACTGATGTTTACACGAGAGAGGGGCTCCTTCCCTGGGGTGGATCTGAGAGAACGTCCCGCTGGGTGACTAGAGCTCCAAAATTCCTTTTTTTCCAGGATTTCTCATCCATAGGTTAGTGGACCTACCAGAGGTAGACGGATAACTTGTTATATTTAGGCAAATAAGACGTGGGCAAAAAATAATAGAAATGAATATGTGTCAAAAAATGCAATTTTCTCAGCTTTTTGCCTGAAATGTTGTGTTTTTGATGAAAATTATCAACATTCAAATGTTGATTAAAAAAAGAATGAATGAAGCTAGAATAAAATGGTTTATTTTCTATAAAAACAGAAGGTCTGGTGTTGTTTAATATATTAACTGTTTACATATTCATAGAACAAAATATTCTGGGGGTCTTGAAAGATTAGTGAATATGATCAAAAATGCTGGTGCTTTTTAATAAAGCTCTGGTGGGGAAAGAGTTAAGACGTCCTGTCTCAGGCTCTCCATCACCTCCACCTTCTTTACCAAAAGTGCAAAATGAATACTGTCCTTCTACATTGCTGCATTCTTCTACAGAGACTAACAGCTGCCATTTTTCCACAATAAATGTAGGAAATGGATTTCCATCAACAAAGTTCTGGCCAGTTTGCCATGCTGTGCCAGCTGCTCTCGCTAATTACCAATAATGACTTTTTGATCCCCAGCTTTAGCAAATCCTTTGAGATTTGGTATTATACTAATGCGGGAAGGACTTTTGTTCTTTGGCTGGTTAATGTAGTGACCAAACATGTAATTTGGTAACTGGAGTTACAACAAGCCTGCAGAGCTGAAAGTAAACATACGTTTCAAAAGAGAAAAGCATGTCTGTTAGTTTCATTCTAGAAATAAATCGCAGACCATGCCCCCTTTTACACGATCTTCAGGCACTGACAGACATATCAGTTTGCAAACATCAAGCCCTTGTAGCCCACTTTAGGTTAACGACTATCTGTCAAAAACGCTGCTTAACCGGTTTCACTGTAGCAATGTTTAGAAAAGCATCAGTGGCATAGGTTGTCGGCCTAAAAATAGACACGCGCTTGCTTTTAGCGAGCAGCTGAGAGATTCTGCACTTTGTGAGCTTTTTCCTGACTGAACACCACACCGACATGTCATCTTCTCTGCACCTTTTCAAGGTAGAAATCCTGCTTTGGTTTTTGGATAGATGGAAGATATTTGAAAATAGACAAATTCTGATTCTAACATTTTACTCACATTCACATGTGTTTCACATCTCTTTGCCACAGTTAACCTACAAACACTGCTGCTTAAAAAGGGAACACCGCCTGAATTAAGAATTTCAATGTTATTTCCATGAGCAAGGGAAGGTCAATCAATACTTGTAAACATGAGCTACTCTCTCTCAAAGCCAGAAACCAGAGAAGTAAATCTCAAACATGTGATGTTATGGGGGTATAAAGTCTGCAGTTGTTCTATAGACAATGCATGGGAGACTGATTTAGTGGACCTACAGAATGTTTGTTTTCTTTTTTTATTCTTTTGTAGCGTTGTCAGTTCTGAAACAGAAACTGTACCCATATTCTGCAAGGTACATAAACACCTGGTATTAAAATGTGATCTGTATCTGGATAATAAACTATCCAATCTTCCCTTTGTGTTTACATCTGGTATTTTTAATGTATTTGCGGGTCAGAGCAGAATGATGACGTGGCACAGGTACGGATGCCCGCAGGTTGTCCAGATTGCATTTACACCTATAAAGTCCAAACACAATCCAAACCAGACTACCGGTGGTCAGGCAGATTAGGGAGAGAGTTGGGGACTATTTTAGGCAACAGGGATTAACATGTATGAATTTTGAAAATGGGCGTAGTTCCCCTTTAAGTTTCCTCTTTCTGCCAAGTTGTGGTCATAGCAAGGAGATAACCAAGGTTGTTGCAGGTCAGATATTTATAAACTTTTAGAGGTGAGGGTGGAGCTCTGCCAAAACACAGAGGAGATGGTGGGATGCTGCAAGCATACCGGACTAAAATGAATGAGAGCTGAAAACCTCAATCTGGAAAATGTTGCAACATCTGGGAGTGTGACTTGGCCATACGCATCATTAGCATGCTGATTGCATTTCAATTTTACCAGTTTTCGAGGACACCTACGTTTAACTTTAAAGGGATAGTTTGGATTTTTTTTAAGTGGGGTTTTATAAAGGTACTTAAACAGATTTCAGCAACCTAAAAAAAAAAGCCCACCGAAAAACATCAATATCAGTTAAAGTGGACGCCATATTTAGAATATTCTCACCGCTTTTCCTTGCCATCAGACAGCCCTGTTTAAGTTCACGTGGAGAATGGCATACCCTATTTGAAATACCTCTTTTCTCAAAAACATAGGGGGGATTTGAAGCGGTTATATCGCTCTCATCAAAGACTTCATTGACAAAAGCAATAATTTTACCTCGCAGAACACAGGAGTTGTAATTTGTGTAAAGTATTCAAAATATGGCATACACTCAAACTGATATTGACTTTTTTTTGGTGTACCTTAATCCCAATAATCAATGAAAATATACTTAAAACTGCACTAAAAAACACTGGAATCACTTTACCTTACAGTTTCTTTGTAGTGACTTTCTTCCAGATTTTTTCTCATAAACTTACGACTTTTCTCTCGAAACATTACAATGTTTTTCTGAAACATTATGACTTTTTTTTTCTAGAAAAATTATGACTTTCTTTTAAGAAACAAATATTTTTATTGCATCACAGATAGTGGATAATTCGTGAGGATATTCACAATTTAACCGATAATGTTTTTTTTTTTTAATCACGATCCGTGATAAAAAAATTGATTCTTCCGTGTCAGGACTCCTGTCTGCTTCTCCAAACTGGGGGCGTGCCGACCGCCATCTACTGTAGGTAATACACTCACTATACATAAGTACTTCATACAAAACAACAACAAAATATCTGAACTATCCC
>JAOVVB010263468.1:0-18855 GCA_028570985.1 Heterobranchus longifilis | reverse complement strand
GTATTCAATATGCTGACATGAATATCGTATTGCAATAGACTGGGGGGGGGGGGGCGCTGTTCTGCTTAATGCATTTTAATAATGTTCACTGTAGAGCAGCTTAATTCTTTGAAAATTAGATGTCAAATGATGTTTACATTTTCATTTTCAAGTTTGAATATAAATTACAATAATGTCCACTCCAAAGCATGTCAAGTCTTTGAAAATGAAATGTCAAATGCTGTTTTCATTTTAATTTTCAAATAGTTAGAAAATTTCATTTGAAATTTTAATTTTGGCTTAAATAATGCTTGCACAAATGGTTAATTAAAATGCAATATTCATATTGCATTTTAATTTTTTGTAGAGCAGGGTATGAGTTTATGAAATTAAATGTCAAACAGCTTTTCCATTTTCATTTTAATAATGTCATAGAACAACCAGATGAGTATGTGAAAATGTATATGAAAATTGAATTATTGCATTTTCATTTGGACTCAAATAACACATACATTTGTCAAAAATTCTAATGCTTTTATCATTTTATCATCATCATTTTCAAGTTTGAATTTTCATTTGAATAAAGTCCCCCCCCCCATACATTGTCATAAATGGGGAAATTAGCTATAAAGTCCAAAACCATTTTTTGTGCCAGGCTGTAATCATTAATTTCTGCTGTAAAGTTGTGCATTTTGACATGGAGGTCTATGGGGGGATTGACTCGATTTTGGAGCCAATCTCATGTGGCCATTCAAGGAACTGCAGTTTTTGGCACTTCCGTGTTGTCTTCATTTTTCAGTTTCGGCTTGCTCTCAGTTTTACAGAGCATTGTAGCATCTGTCCAGCAGCAAACATCAGACAGACACAGCGACAAGCTGGGGACCAAAGCAAAGCTGAACAGAGAGTGAATATTAATATTCACCAGGTGGCCAGAAATATGAAGCCAAATCAGGGTTAATGTTGGTCAGCCAACTGTTTGCTAACAAGCCATTTCATCTTCATAGAGCCATTATGTTAATTTTGTGTTTACAGCTTGTTCCACTGCCCCCTAGTGACCAAACAAACCAACTAACACTACGCATGGTTATTGTAGTCTACGGTTAAAGCAAAGATATTCAATATTTCTAAAAGATACTGCACCGCCAGTGATATGAAATGGTACACACTTCCAAGTTGGCATGGTCACTGGCGTCATCTGGGTGGCTGAAAAGTTACATTTGTACAATTTATTTAGATTTTATTTTGCTAACATTAGATATCTACACGTCTAACAGTCATGAGTCACAGCCATCCTGCCTGTGAAACTCACAGGCAGGATGGGGATGCAGCACGTGGGAGGATCATGCTATTCCCCCCAGTCCCCCCCCCCTTCCTGAACAGGCGCCTTGACTGACCAGAGGAGGCGCTAGTGCAGCAACCAGGACATATGCCCCTATCTGGCTTCCCACCCACAGACAGCTAAATGTGCCTGTATGGACGAGGGACCTCGGGACCAAGCTGATGGAAACACGGCGGCTCCAACCTGCGACCCTCGTGTTGGTAGGCAGGGAGTCTACCACTGCTCTACCCGGTCACCCCTCTTCCAGTCTCTTAAAGAGGCGGGGCCGAAACTAAACACACGTGACACAGATACAGGAAATGGTTCCAAGTTGCACCATTTCTTTGTCTATGTTCTCAGGTTAAAGTACAATACAGCCTGATAATATGTGACATCCTTCTCGTGTCAAGTGGTGGTGCTATCACTGGGTGAAATCCAACATTTAACAATACATCGATTCCTGCGCAGGATGTATCTACTGTGGGACTGCTGTACACCATGACACCAACCTATAATTCCACCAAGTGTTACTGTCATTAACACAAACATATCAGCTAAACTCGAAGGACGGTGTTCTTCAAATTCTGTTGAAATGAAAACCTCCAAATCCCATAAAACACATTTATTTTCCGAAATCATGGTTTTTCAATGTTCAATCCAGAGAATACCAATCAGTCTTTGGTTGTTTTAATAAGATATTCCAAAAATATTAGAATGGGTTTCATCTGTTTTTTGCAAATTAACTCTTCAATGTATTAGTACTATATCCACACATTTGTACTGTTTGATGTTTATATTTGAAGCCTTTAAATTCTCCATGGTTGGCAGCTGCACTTCTTGGCACTAAGTGTAGTTGCTGAAGAGTTGGCAAAAGAAAAGAAAACATAAAACAACTGTTCACCTCACATTTTTTTTAAATGATGGTTAAAAAGTTATTTTGTGGTGTGAAATATCACTGAGTAAGAACGTGTGATCATTATGTCCAATTAAAGTTGAAAATAAAACCTGTTACATTTAAGAAACTTCTGTACTAATGAACTTTTAAAATAAAACAGAATAAACTAACATGATTCATTGTTTCAAGACTTTCAGGTTGCAAACTTAAAACTCATCACTAAATATAAAAAGTGTAAAGTGTCTAGTGTGGATCAAGTCTATCTATAATTTAGTTTCAGCTCCTTATTGCGTGGATCCAGGGGGAGATTTATCATTAAGGTTTATTATTTGAGCTTTTGCATAATCATTTGAAGTTCTTTGAGGAGAAAATTCTTCATGGTATAGGAAAAAAAAGATAAAGCATGAAGAAGATCATCTATCACTGTCCTGATCACCAAGGTACATGTACTGGTATAATGTGCTGCCATGTACTGCGCTGCAATAAAACCTTCAATGGAGATATTAATAAAAAATGATTCAACAAAATGCAATTAGACAACTTCAGAAAAAAAACTCCATGAGTACATAATTATGTTATAAACATCAGCTGTTTTTTTCTACCTTTTCCCGTTTCTAAAAGGCACATAGAGTTACACTTTGATATTACAGATGGAGAATAGGTCTCCAGTGAGAAAACAGAGAAGACAGCTCTCAGTGGCATTACAGTACAAGCTGCAAGCATCACGTACACCTGTTTGTGCAACAAGTCCTCCAAACCATGCGACCATGTACAGTAAGTCATTTTTTTCCTACTGTCTAATAGTTAATAATAATATGAATTAGCACCCGTAGCTATCGGAGTCAATACGACCCATATGAGCGTTTTTCACCCTAATACATAAACGTTACGTTCGCGGTTTTAAACGTGTCGTTAATGTTGTAAAAAACGGAGGTTAGTGTGGTATGTTTAGGTTTAGGTTAGAAAAAAGGTTGTGGTTTGGGTTAAAATCATTTGATATGTTAAATCACTTCCGTACATCCGCGTCACGTTATGTTAATTTAAAAAATAACTTGCTGTTTAATTTCTATTTCATAAGTGGATGCAAACCCAAGGTCTCCTGGGTGAAAGTCCTGTGTGTGTTTGACCCCTCCCTCACACCCACCCCCAGTGTGTTTCTCGCTCCAAATGCTCCGTTTCATTACTTCCAGCTTTCTGGCGCCATAATATCCAGCTACGCCGCCGAACAAAACATCAATATGGTCGTATTTTACTGCTTGAACAAACGTCAACTGCTGTCGTTTTGTTCTGGAAGACATTCTGGTGTGTTTCATATTTAGATACCATGTTTGATATTTAATTTATGAATTATAGCTGCTTCTGTTCATCCACTGTAGAGTGATAACAAATCCAAACTCAGAGGATTAACACTTACAGCAATATGGCTGACAAAACTGATCAATGAATGAATTAATTAATTAATGAATGAATGAATGACTGGATGAAAAGTATTTTTCTCAGGTAAAATCCTAATGAAATATACACTTCCAGACTGATCAAACTGAGTTATATTTGTTTCCCCATAATATTGATATGAGCTTGACATACAATAGAGTTGAAGATTAATTCTGATTTATAAAAACTTTGGTCTTACAGCCAAATCTCGTCAATTTCATTTTTATATCCCAAAATCACAAATTTGCCTCAAACAGTTTTACAATCAGACCTATTCTGAAAGGAATGAAGTCATATATCTATGCACAGATTTATTTCCTATAAAGCGCTGTGGGAAGTGGATCTGGGAGAGACTTCTGAGGAACTCTGGGAGGATGCCCTTGCAGACACCAGCCAGACACTTGGTATTGCTCAAGTGGAAATCTGAAGAGGTCAAACTCCGGCAGCACTTGTAGTATATAACAACTCTATTGAAAGACCGAAGCATTTTGGCTTGTGGCCCTATGGATGAGGGAAGTCCTTTATTTTGTCAAACTGGAAATAATTAGGTGCATACTGAAGGAATATACTATATCCAGGGCTCCACATTACATTTTTGAGGTACATTTACTTTTCGCTTTTCCAGGCCCAAAAGCCACTGAGTATTAGTTGAGTTAATACATTACAAATAAATAAAAGTTATTCTACTGTACTGGTTTTTATTTTATTTTTCAAATCATCAAATAATGATCTTTGATCTGTACTAAAAGCTGACTTTTGCTTTTAAATTTCTCGAAAACTGTTCAGTAAAACCACATGAACCTTTGCATGGACAAGGACAGGATTTTATGACAGTTGTTTTTATGATAGCTCAAAGATGATGATGTCAGGGCTGTGGCTCAGTAGATATTTGGTTCAGACAGAAAGTAAACAGGAGTAGCAATACAGTAAGGAGAATCAAAATGACAATATCAGGTACATTGCAAACATATAAGGAGAATATGGATCAGAGAAGTCATTGAACATCCTCTTTATCACGAAGACCTGGAAAGATGACAGACTACACTTACACACACCAGTCACACACACGGAGAAAAGACAAGGACAGCGTTCAAACAGAGGCGGAGAGACAAGAGATGCTCAGAGAGGAAGAAGCAGTTATTTTATAAAACACATGATGTGAGAGCTTTTCAACAAAGACAGAGCAGGGCATGTTTGGCCACACCTTCACCAATCTGTTTCAGACTGAACATTTGTTTGATGATGTGTCTTAGGACAATTGTTCGTGTACAAAAGCATTTCAAAATCAACGGCTTCTTCTCGTTTCATCCTTTAAGTGGGACGTAGAGCCATTTGTTTGTTTTTTTAAAGTAAATACTTGTGCTTAAGTGTTGACAAAATGTCAAGTATTGTTTTATTCCATTTGAGAAAAGTAATAAATGGAAGTGATTGTTCAAAAATCATTTTGAGTAATGGTGGTTTCTCTTAACCATGAGTGCAACTTTTATTCAGATGCAGTGTGGCTCTATATATATATATATAGGTTACAAACATTTTGGACATTTTGGCATAAGTCACATAGGCGGTCGCCTATAGGGCACCACCATGTCAATCTCTATCGAGATATGAACTTTAAAAAAAAAAAAATATGGGCACCCCCTGAACCAATATTTTTTTCATGTTTCAAGAAAGATATGGTTTTGCCAAGTCTGTTTTGTGGCATGACGTGTGCCTGGGCAGCGCACCCGTGGCACCGCCGATCCACTAAGTAATGGCACAACACTTTGAGCAGCCACATGGTCGTGTCTCCATGATAACCCAAGATTTGCGAAAGTCTCATGAGATGGTTGAGGTTGTTGTCAGAAACAAGTTGCGGGACAGTTTTGCAAGTTTTCACAAATCCAGGGTTACCATCTAGATATGAACAGATTTTGCCTAGGGCTCCAAAAATGTTAGGGCCGGCCCTGATTGTGGGTGTATTTGATTTGGGTCACTTAGCATGTAGTCTGGCTTACTGGCTATACAGTGCCTGGACACAGCCTTACTTCCTGTGCAGACAGGAAGCCCCTCCCCTTCATCTTCTCTTTCTCAAACAAGATCAACCTCCACACTGAAAACAGCTGGTGGATGGTTTTGAAGGACATTTGGATGGTGCAATAAGGCAGGCTTGCTGTGTTCTTTCAGTGAATGATTGTAAAGATCTACAAAGAATATCTTTACAACATTTTCGTGTAGAAAAAACAAAACAAGTTCCCTCTGATACTATGTTGCAGAAGCACCGTCGCTGTATCCGGGGCGTAGCGCCGCCCAAGATGATTGTGATTGGTTTAAAGAAATGCAAACAAGTCAGAGATTTTTTCCCTATCCAAGAGCGAAAATGCACTGGATACGACACCGCGCTGTGGAGATGCCTGACATCGGCAGACCAAATCGCAAATGCGAATTAGTGTGGAACCTCTCAGTTAATTTTCAATTTCCAAGGGTTGTTATCAACATGTGACAAAGCACTGAGCGACCAGCGACCAGGGGTAGATGGCAACCACAACACGAGAGCAGACAGCGAGTGGGGAAAAAATGTACGCACGAACGATGGAAAAATGTAAACAGACTACAGGCTGCAGAGATGAGCTGGTATATTATGAGTTGGTATATTAAACTTTTGCCAAATCTTGTCGGTAATAAGGCAAAAACATCCTTCTTCTCAAGAAAAGCTTTAAGTGCATCTGATTGTTCTTCTTTTAGTGAAAATATACCATCCAGTTCATTCAATACTAACGCAATGTAGCATATAGCATATAGAATATTTGCATTTTCTGAAGAAAATGCATGTGACTGCTGCTGCCATGCATCAATATGTCATGCACAAGCTCATGAAGAAATTATTTACCAAGTTTAATGTTATTGAAGTCAACAGAAATGTACAAATACCATGTTTTAATGTTACTGTAGCGCCCCCTGTGGGTAGAATTGTATGAAATGTTATGCATGTATGCACTGTGGCTGTATAAACAACATTCCCAAATTTGGTTGCAATCAAATTTAGCATTGAGGTGTTATGGCCCGTTAAATGCACGAGGCCACACCTTCAAAGGTTTGGTAACCAATTACAGACAAATGATTAAAAACAAACTCTTACGTCTTGTTAGAAGTACACAAGAAATGACTGTTACAGTAACGAGAGTAAATGTACTTCCACCCCTGTATTTATGTATATCTCAGCATCATATGTATGTTTATGTACAATAGCCTATCATGTATGTATGTTAATGTAAATATCCATGTTGTGTGTAAATGGGTGTCTATACAGTATGCGCGTGTCTGTGTACATTAAAGTTGTAGTGTCTACATGTATACACATGCTTATTTATTTATACGTATGCATGTAGTAGCTTTACTTTCTGCTACACTGGTTTCAAATGTCTTCTTTCTTTTAATGTTTAGTGTACTTACAGTAATTGGTTCTGCAGGACTTCTGCCCATGTGTTATTATTAGTTTGACAGCACTGTGTTCCCAGAAGCCCACACAAAGAGAAACTCTGAGGATTTATGTACCTCTGCTCATCTCTTTGGTAACATTATGCTTGAGCTGGCCTTGTTGTTGTTGTTGTTGTTACATATTTTTCCATATTTACTTTGTATCACTGATTTGCATTTGTTCATCTTTCTTAGGATTCCCCTCTTACTGCCGGGGCGTGATGTAACCTGAGGGATTACACACACATTTTGAAGGGAACTGCTTAATGTTCTGTTTGGGGACTCTGGGTCTTTAACGGCTCAAAAACATTAACATTGTTTTATCACCTTGATGCTTCATGACTTCTCCTAATTTTATGAAAATTGCTTCTGAACATTATTATTTTGAACTGATGGCATGTTTCACAAGTCCGCTATGACACATTACGTTACTTCTGTTTGGGGTCCTGGAGAGTGCAGCTGTAAAACAGTGAAATATCATTTATTTTCTTCTGCTTTTTATCTGTGATTGGTGTTGACAGTACATTTTTTATGCAGCAGTACCCATCTCAAATCCCATATAAATGTATTTGGACTTCTGTTATTGGAGTTTTATAACAAATTGTTACAATTACCCAAACATACATAAGAACAGTCTAACTTTTTCTGTCTGTCAATGAATATATACTGTACATTTGTTCATGAAGCCCATAACACCCGGTATCATTTTTATTTTATTTGGTGTAATAACAATGCTTTATGGTCATTTCAATATTTTGTCACCTTCACCAAATGTACAAGCCCAAAGGCAAAGGGATGGGCTGCTGCATAAATACTTTTCTACACACTGGATTTTATACGTCAGAATGAATATTATATAAGGCAACAACATTGGCAGATTTTGCTATTATTATTATTATTATTAATATTATAGCAGTGGGTTTCACAACAATGAGAAAGTAGAGCCGATGTCAACAAATCACACTTAATATAAGAAAACATCGTCACAAACGTGCAGAGAGATCAATCAAGTGAAAATCTACTTTTTGATCACCCCCTTAAAATCCTATAACCACCTGCCTTGCATTGAGCCTCCCAATTCCCTGCTAAATAAAACTAATGTCTTCCCACAAATAGTACAGTACACGCACACAAGCTCACGCACACACACACACAGTCCTATTGTTTCCTCTGCTGTTTATCCAGTGCATTTTATGTAATAGAGGGGGGCCTGACTTTGATGGAGCAGGTGATTTTAGGCTGTGCCGTTAGCAGCGGAGAGATAGAATATCTTCCTAAGGCCTACGGATAGCACTTTTTATGAGCTGCTCATTGCTGGAACTACATCAACCTGTCCAAGGCCACCACTGCACCGGGGTCTTTAACACCCTTCCTCCATTACCCACCTCTATCATTCCCACTATCATATAGGCCTGGTTCCGTTTTTTTCCTCTCGCAGTGTGTGTTTGTGTTTTTTTCATAGGGGGAAAAAAAAAAAGACATTTATTAAACTGGACAAATGAGATAAATCGGAAAGAGCTGCTTGTAATTGTTTTCCATTTTATGCTAAAAGAGATGACCATAGCAAATGGCCTATATAAAACAAATGAGCCGGTCCTCATAACAACACACAGACATGAAGTATATGCACACACTTAGGGATGCACTCATACACACATTGATATGACATAAAACAAGGGGGAACGACAACTGCTTAAATAGCCAAGTGCACTCCGGTCAGCCTGTGCAGCAACACACACTCTGAGCAACACACACACACACGGCCAGTCACCCTTTTACCAGATATCAGTAGTCGGTTTTGGCATTTAACATTACCATCAGCTCTTCCTGCTTCATAAAACCCTTCCCTAACCTCACAACCACCCACTTACCATCATCACAGCGCTCTGCTCGCTGACCCCAGCCAGTAATATTTCACCCTTAGATCAACACATCCACGATAAGAGGAGGGGGGGGGGGGGGGGGGGGGGCTAGGTGAGAGGATGGGAGATAGAAGAAAAGATGTGGAGGATGGGATGCTATATCAACAGCAAAGTCAAATTATTGCCAATCAGATTTTATTCACAGCTCAACTGCTAGACAAATTGCGGCTCATGCCGTTTGCCATGGGTCAGGGCACTGCGTAATTTCATTTTAATAAGTCATTTTCCAGGGTGGGATGACACTGCAACACACGCAAGTACACGTGCGTGCGCGCACACACACACTCGCACACACACATGGCCTCACATTCAGACGTGTCACCACCCTCTCATACAAACAAGACGGTGTGACCATGTCTTGGGGGGGGTTGATATTTTATGGAGTGAAAGAATTGGATACACCGGCAGTGATCTTGAGAGTGACTTTAGTTTGAGACAAGGGCGATACATTTTTTTTTTTTTTTTAAAGGTTACACAACATTCTCTCTTCTTGTTTTCATTGTATTTTGCTTAATCGACCATCAGTAAAAAGATAAATGCAATGAGGACATTAAATGTGTATTAAGAAAATGTAAAAAGGTTACAAATTACATAGTTGAATACAAAAAGGTTATTATCAGCCATTTAAATTGATATATGTTAAAGGTCCCATATTATGTTCATTTTCAGGTTTGGGTTTGGGTTTCTACTAGAACATGTTTACATGCTTTAA
Organism: Heterobranchus longifilis; assembly: GCA_028570985.1. Lineage (NCBI taxonomy): Eukaryota > Metazoa > Chordata > Actinopteri > Siluriformes > Clariidae > Heterobranchus > Heterobranchus longifilis. The sequence continues at coordinate 9,142 of JAOVVB010263468.1, read as the reverse complement.
TGTTCAAAAAACAAATTACTTTTTCTCATACTGTCTGTCTGAATATACCTGTATTCACTCTCGCTCTGTTTTAGCACCTGTCTCTTTAAACCTCCCTTTCGAAAAAACCCAGTCTGCTCTGATTGGTCAGCGTTTCCGGGTCTTCCACATCTGCACTCTCTGGCTTCTCTGCACCATCATTGCAGCTAGGGAATGACTGTAACGGCACTGTAGTGGCACATTCTTCCTATAGATAGTATAGTTGTGACATCACAACCTTACAGAAGTTTAAATGCACAGTTTCTGAATACGGGCTGTGTGCATTTCTGTGACTTTTGATACTTTATTTATATAGCACCTAAACCTGCCTCATAATCAAAAGAACCCTACAAAAAGTACAAAAAGGTTATTATTATTAAGGTTATTATCAGCAACTCAAATTTATATATTTTAAATATAGATTTAAAAATAAAGTGGTATATTTTGAATACAATTGAAATCTTAATGTAATAGACTTTTACTACAATGATCATTTTCACTTAATTTCCTCATCAGCGAAACTGAAAAGCAAATGAGCATCACACCATGAAACTGCAGGTACTATGAATGCATAAATACCAAATTATGCCGCTACATAAAATTCTCCTGGATTTTGTCTGGGGGCATTCGATTTTTGGGGGAGATTACTATGCGCCCATCTGCTCCATTACAATTCTCCACAAGGTGTGAGTTGAGGCAAATTGATTGGACTAATATATATGTGGGCAAATAAACAACTTGTGCCTTGAGGGGGCTTTCGGTGCAGCATTTCTTTAGAACTCCTCAGGAATCAGAGGCGCTAATATCAACGGCTGCCATGTGGAATAACATCAGGCACTCATGAAAATGCAAGTCCCATATATATCAACATCAAGAAGAGACCTGCGCGAGTTACCGTGTCAGCGATGAGATGTACAGTCAAATCAAATTCCCGGTGCTGCAAAAAAAAAAAAAAAAAATCACTTCTAAATAGACCATAAATTCTTGATAAAAATGTGCAGTGGATTCAAAGGCTGTTCCGCTGGCTGCCTGTCATGTTCATAACGGGGTCTTTGAAGTCGGCTGTCAGTGGTCGATGCTGAACCATCTTCAGAGGTGCGTCAGTGCTCTCCCTCCTGTTCTTTCAAGTTCCCCTCCAGCAGCCAGTTTACGGGCTGCTGTTCATTCTGAATGTGTAGTTGCTGCTCGGGAGATAGGGCTGGTCAATCCTGCTGTCAGATATATCATCCTCCTAGCAAGACATGTTTGCGTAAAGTCTAGCCATCCTCAAAGAGAATGGAAGTCTGAAGGCGGATTCAGTCGGCTGCAAAACACAGGGTTTCCCGACGCGGAATTTTAATGTACTGGATTTCGGTTACTGGTCTCCATATTGAGGAAGACTTGATTAATTAAACAACATTAAATTATTTTGCAAAAAGCAGTACAACAAAGCTCATCAGACCTACAGTATATACTAGAGCTGAACAATTTATTTTAATGTTAAAAGCGAAAATTAAACAGAAAAGAGCAGATATCTGAAAGAAAAAGCAGCAACGCAGGAGATTTTAAACCAGAGATTCAGTTAGACGCTACAAAAGTACTGAGAGCTGAACACACAAGACTTTTAAAAATGCATTTTTCTCTGCTGACATGAGAATACAGCCGCTGCTCGCAACTTGCAACACAGCTGCCTTGGTGCTGAATTTACAGCTCACAGCAACTTAATACAATATATTCTAACAAAAAATGTTGTTGCACATCGTCAGCTTAGTTAGCATGCATTAGCTTGCAGGGCTAACTTGGTTTGTTTACTATATTATGTGAACTTTGCTGTCACTCTCAACGTCCTGCTGAACCCCGTTCAAAAATCTGTCAGATTAATAAAGCGCCGTTTGATAGTCTATATGGGAGAAAAATTAACGTGTGATGTGTTTGTACTAACGTAAGACATTTTAATTGAGAGAGGAGATGCGGTCTGCAGCTGTTGTCTTTATTTACATGTGGTAAAGCATCTAACAAGCTGCACACCGTGCGTAAACTAATAAAACAGGCTTACACAGAATGAATAGTCGAATCGTCGTATTGAACAGACAAATCGGGTTCGACTGAAACAGTCGGGTACAGCCCTAGAAAATACCATTTTCAATTAAATATTGTTGTACTGTAGAGATATCCTGGCCTACACATCATATTCTACAGACTTAAGAAAACATCTTTGTTTGGTAAAAATCACACCGTAATCTTTTTTTTTTTCGATGAAAATGAGAATAATGATGTAAAAATGATAATTCTTTCCAATATCGAAAATCATATTGCAATTGCAGTCAAAATACTCGCAATTAGATATCTTTTGAAAATCGTTCAGCCCTAGTATATACTTTATATATAAACCAAAACGCTTATCTGTTTTCTGATTCCCATTTGCTTTTCCCGCAGAATATTCTCGACCTTATGAGCTACGAGAAATTAAACAGGATATTTGATCTTCCAGAAATACTGGGTCAGCACAGACAAGCATGACGGCCGGCAGAAATACCACCAAGTCAGGAAGATAGAGTCCGGGGTGAGGAAGTGCAGATAGCAGCGTAACTAAAGATACAGCCTGCAAGTGGAGAGCAATAGCCCTCAACAGATAGAGAGCCCTAGGGCTAGAAGATAGGCCCATAGCAGTAGAAACATTTGTGACAAAATGGCTGACATTATCTTTTAATTAGATTCACACTGTTTACTAGCTTGTTTGTACTCTCATTTATACATTACCTGATATAGCTTTCCTTTATCTCATGTAGGGGTTGTAGAAGTTGATGATGGTGGTGGTAGACGGCAAAGAAGCAATGCTCATGCTACATTTTTTTTCCTAATATAACTGAACTTTTTCGAATAACTTCTATTTTACATACCGACGAAGTAACTGAGTGATAACTTCTGCACAACTCTCAAGTCATTTTTAACAATCGAAATGCTCCAAAAGAGGAAATGCCAGAAACTGCAGACCAATTGATCTTTCTGAGCAGTGGCTTATGTGGGCGGTAGAACTTCACAAATTCACCCCCTCCAGTTCCTATGAAATATTCTATAAAGTGAAGTATGCACACATTCATCAATTTAATGGAAGATGCAAATTTCCTCATTAAAGACGGAAGCACGAGTCCCTCTTACACAGAGTATATCCATAATTAGCTTGTTCCCCTCACTGGCCCTGAAGCATTTACTATAATACTGTCTGAGGCCAACAAGCTCAGTTAGCCTCCGTCTCGCAGCCCTCTGTGATATTACAAATGCTGCAAAAGTCGGGACGTTATACTTCCAGAGATATGGCAATTTAAGGTGTGTATTTCCTGAGATGTTTCACAGAGAGTGGTGTCGCAAGTGTTCCGAGCAGGTGAAAAGGGTGTTTTTTTTTTCCTTTTCTCATTTTTTAAACTAAATCAAAGTCACAGCCATTATTGCCACACCACCTGTGCCATAGCACTTATTATTCAAGATAATAAGAGAAAGTGAGGACTTGACGAAAGGGGGAAAAAAAACATCAAAGCTGCTTAGAAAAAACCTTAAATTCACACAAATAAAGTAGACTTTTTCTAGCCTGCCTAACAGGAATGTGATTAGTTTCAGCTGGGGCTCGGTCAAAAGGTGAAATAATTTATCTACCTACCAACACCACAAGATCAGATGTTAATTAGTGAGCTATAGAGGTGCTGATAGGTGGATTTTGTTACCTTTGTACTAGAGGTGACCCCCAAAAGTCGACTATTCGACGATTTGATCTGAGGAGCCGAGTCGAATCATCGCAGATCATGCCATTCAGGCAATATGGGGGTGCTGAATGTCTGATTTTACATATAATTGCTTGGTTTCTCACAATAAACCATGATATATATCATATTTGGGTATAAATATCAGCCTATTAATAATACTGTTAATAAAAAAATGCAAATAACTCATGTACTCTCAATCAATCTCCTTAGTGTGCGTGAATAAATCACCATGGTAGACTAAGTTGCAATATCTAGCTGGACCATCAGAGCAGCATCTTGGCGTCAAACAAGCGTAACTAAAAAGACAAAATAAGGCCACTCTTTCAAAAGGCAAAGGATACATTTATGTCGCTTTCACACCTGACCTGTTTGGTCCATTTTAAACTAACCCTGGAGTGTTTCGTCGGGGTGGTACGGTTTGTTTGAGCTGGTGTGAAAGCTCATTTTGAATTCTGGTGCGGACCAAACAACCGAACTCTGGTGCGGTTGAAAACGGACTCTGGACCACAGGATTTTATGACAGAAGATATGTGATTTTAGCATGTTTCAAACACTAAACTACTAATAAATCCATCTGCTGATCGTGACATGTTCAGGAAGTGATCGTATTATTGATCTCTGTATGGGCCGTGTTTGTTTTGGTAACCACGGTAACACATATTCACATCTTGTGTCCCACTCCGTGACTTTGTCCATTCCCCTGTGTGACAGGCAGAGATCCCACAGTAATAAGCCCAGAATCTCTAACGTTACCGTTTGTGTTGATTTGCAGCCAAAACAGTCCGAGCGCTGTGAAAAAGACACCTTGTGCGGTGCTTTTTTTTCTCTCTCCGGACACATCCGCTCCCTCCTCATCAGGAACAATTTTTTTAAAAAGATGCTGGCACTGAGAAGAAACACTATATTCTGTATAAACTTCTGTTGTCCCCACGAGGGTCCTGATAATGCAAAACTGTCCAATCCGTGAGTTTCCTGTCTGTATAACGTCATGTTTACTCCTTTTGGTTTGTTTGTAAAAAGTCAGAGTGAAAGAGAAGAGAACTACAGCAATGTATATTTTTTTCGCTTGGTCCGGACCAAATGAACTACAGGTGTAAAAGCAGTCTTATTAATCAGACCACTCATGTAAGAACGTAGCACTATCAGAGTGCTAAATACTTTTGGAATTCATGGAACGATTCTCCATTAAAATCAGGCAGCTCTCTCTCGTTGACTGTCCCTTCACTTCTCCGTTGTTTCTCTTCTGTCTGTGGATTGGGGGAATGAAATTAAGGCAGAAAGTTCTATTTACTATTTCAACAAACAGGCTAAGAAACAGAACTGTCTGTCTATCGATCTCCTCCAGCTGTTTCTGTGCTAAGGACAGCGGGGCTCCTTCACACAACAAACAGCTGTACGTTATTCTGAAACAACTAAGCCATAGTCACATGTATCTCGGCCAATATTTATTTATTTATTTTTTTTCTATAGATACATAAAGCTTAACATGATCGACGATAGGCAAGACTTTGCTTTAAGATTAGGCTCGGTATTACAACACGCTATTTCTCAGCTTTGCATATCTTTGTCGGAGTTGGAAATGTGATTTTTGCTTTAGGCTGAAATTTATATGATTATTATAGAAATAATATTACATTCATCTATCTGTAGTAGTGAGAAAAAAAAGGCTGTTTTCAACTGCATCTAATTTTTTCACTTTGGTAAATAACACATTCTCATTATGTTGTGTACTGGTAGTCAGTTATTTTCACTGCAGACCAACAACAATGAGGTAAAACTGGCCCCAAGGCATTCTAAAGTACCAACACCATCCTAAATTTGTGCTTCAGTTGCAGAACTGTACTCACATTTTGGATCACTGTTGCTAAGAATTAAAAAAAAAAAAAAACCTTCGCAACCGAGACAGAAAATGCAAACAGATGGTTTTTCATCGCGGTTTCAAACAACAGGCTTCCTATTATAGGCTATTTACATGTTTTTTGTTCAGACTCGTTGAATCTGCCACTGTTTACATCTGCTTTGCAGTCTTCTGCCTAGTAGCCTATGTCTCCCCACAAGCTGTTGTGTGATTGGGGTGAATGCTCATCTACTAAAACACATTAGATCTCTCACTGACTCAATAGCCTTGTTTCACGGCGGCTGTTTCCTTGTTCAGTCTCCGTCCCCAGATCCCCATCTTACTTTGAACTCAGCTGCGCTGCTCTTCACTTTCTTATGTAAAATGCTCGGCTGTTGGCCGATCTCAACGCCGTACTTAAAATGTACATCATGCCTCCATCCTGTGCTGACTCTACACTTCTATCCATTCATTTAGTCTGTCAACATTGCAGAATACCATGGCCATGTGTCTTCATACCTGTCGAAGGTATGAAGACAAATGCGATATTTGAAATAATGGCTGTGGGTTAATGAAAATGTCTCGGAGGACCCTGAGTGTGCGGGATGTAGGTTGGGTTTTTGATTGCATTTCATCACCACTTTAATAACGGTCAGGAAAGCTGAGACACAAGAATGTTTTCTGCTTTTCTTGTAGAGATACATTTTTCACTAACCCTTTCAATTCAGAGGATGTGAGGTCACACGTTTTTCAATCCAAATGTTTGCGAGAGTGTTGAAATTTTTATTTGCCTTGATGAAATATATGCGCCTTGAATTATATACGCTCTGACTTTCAGTGGAGCACACCAAGCGCCCTTGTCGAGGTCAGTCTTTTCACAGCTTATAGGTGAGGAATCCGGATGAATTTCTTTTGCATTTTTTTTTTTTTTTTTGGTCAATCTGCGCTTCTTTAGTACTATTAAATAATGCATTTTTCTGCATGTGGTGAAGGGATAAAGCGGCTCTTAACGTGAGCTCCCACCCAATGCGGGGCTCTCCCTGTCAGGGGCCAGGTGAGCTGCCTCTGAGCACGCCACCGTCGCTGTGGAGGTAACTTTCATGCTCCGCTGGGCAAACATTTTCCAGGTCACATTTTTCAATTACACTGAGAGGCAGGTCCCACAGGCAACCAACCCCCCCAGCAACAAGCGCACACACACACACACACACACACATTTCCACACATGCTCTCACATAAACAGACTAACCTCCTCACCCTTCCCCCTCGCCATTCCCACACAAAAGCTCACATTCCGTGTTTAGCAGCACAGCATCTTCCCCTCCATCTTTAAAACACACAAAGCTCAGATCTTGGGAGAAAGGGCAAAGTATGTAAATAGAGGACACTACAAAACCCTCCAAGGAGACTGCAAAAAAACATATAGATTGTGTTGACATTTTGACAAGAAGGTTTTTGTCCCAAAAAACATCAATGTACATTTAGCTATCTACTTAATCGTAATCAATACATTGTTGACCAAATTAAGCTCGAGGCAAATGGTCCATCAGCGACGAGGCACAGGACCCTTTTAGCTATTAAATCTGTCAAGGTTCCTCAAGTTCAGCATGAGGTGTCTATCTCCTTATCTGAAGACTTTGAAGTCTCTCGCTCTGTCTGTTGCCTCAGGCGTGTGTTGAGATATGAGGAGAGTCTGCCTCATCTGCCTAATGCTGCTTGTGTAGCTAATAGTCCAGAAAGCACTGCTCTGTGAGGCCGCACACGAGCACTTTAAATGATTCATCTTTGGCTGTCACCAACTGAGAGCAACTTGCCACGCTCTGCCACTCATGATCCAACCAATCTGAAGGTGTTCGGGCGGTTGGCGGGGTTTAAAGGGTGGCGAATAGTTGTGTCTGTTGAGGAGACTTGTGTATTTAAGAGTCTTAGAAGCTACTTTGTGCCCAGCTATATGCCATATTTTTCTTATTGTCAACAAATCCTATTGAAAGACCAAAACCAACAAAGAATTGATCCTACTAACAAGTATCGCCTGTGTAGCAAAAGCCTGATATAGCTTATTTGTCTGTCATAGAGCTCAACTGTTACAAATAACAAGACTAAGAGTCTGCAGCCATGCAAGCAGCTCTGTGAGGCTGTCCTTAGACACCTTGGTGCTTTGAGCTAAATGCTAACATCTGCATGCTAACATGCACACAATGACAATGATAACATGCTGATGTTTAGCAGGTATGTTTATCGTCTTAGTTTAGTGTGCTCACTGGCATGTTAAACACAATGTACAGCTAGGGCTGATGGGAATCTCATTAGTTTTGCAGGTTATTTTGTCATAATCTGCCCTGCTCCTAGGTTATGTTTTTCCTTTGTTTAATTAATTCATGTATTCATGTTTAGTGCTTCCTGTTTTATTTTGTTACTCACCTCTCCTCTGGTTTCAGACCACTTCACTTCCTGCCTTTGTGTTTTCCCGCCAGTTTTGATTGTCTGCCCTGCCCTGATTAGTTTCACCTGTCCCTCGTTAGCCCTGCAGTCACCTGACCTCCTGCTCACCTGTTCCCACTTCCCCATTAGTCACTCATCATTTACATCGCTCCTCTTCCTTTGTTGGTTCATCATTATCTTGTGTTATGCATTTTATGTATTATATTTTCATCTATTTTATCTTGGTTTTGTTGTTGTCGCATATGCTTTATTTTCCATCTTATTTTCCATTAATTATGGCATTATTTTATGGCTTTTATTTTGGATTGATTATGGCATCCTGTCCCTGTTTTTATTTGTTTTATTTTGCATTGATTATGGCATTCTGTCATTGTTTTTAAGCTCATTCTATGCCAAGTAGTTTCCATATTGTAAAGCACTTTGTGCTGCATTTCTTGTATGAAAAGTGCTTTACAAAGTGCAATTCATCCTGAGAGGAACGTGAATGTCTGGACCAAATTTAAGTCCAATCCATCTGATAGTCATCAAGATTCAAGATAAATCTCTCAAAAATGCAAATGTCCCCCTCATGGTGATACTACAGGAAAAGACATGGGATTACCAAATCCATTAGGATACATCAACTGGGAGTCAAGATACACAATTTTGTGGCTATCATCTATTAGTTGTCATGTCACTAGCATGGCTAAAAGCACATCAATGAGCCTCACAGCTGCCCCAAGTGACAGGTTCCTTCATTAGAATGAACATTTTCAGTGAATCCCTCGTTAGCACACCAAGTCACAGCTGAAAATAGTCCCCAACAAACATACAATTTACTTCTGTTCTAGTAACATTCAGAACTACAGTGTCCAGCTGTCTAGGAAATCATTTAGCCACGGGATCTTCAGCATTCAGTATCTTTGAACAAACTGCATGTTGTCCAAAAAATGTCTTATTACAAAGCATTTAAACAATAAAGTAACACAATAAATAAATAAAGTAAGACAATAGTCTTACATATTTATTCTGCACACTGTACATACCGGTTTGTTTGTTTATTTGTTTATTGTACATACCTGTGTGTTTTATTTTATTTTTTATTTATCTGTTTGCACTAATCTTGCCA
>JAOVVB010263459.1:0-18856 GCA_028570985.1 Heterobranchus longifilis | reverse complement strand
AGACAGACAGACAGACAGACAGACAGACAGACAGACAGACAGACACACAGACAGACAGACAGACAGACAGACAGACACACAGACAGACAGACACACAGACAGACAGACAGACACACACACAGACAGACAGACACACACACACAGACAGACAGACAGACAGACAGACACAGATACAGAGCTGACAGCTGAGCCAAAGATGTAAAAATACAAAGCAGCAACACACTGCAGTTACATGTCTATACATATAGTTACCCTGACATTTTAGTTACAATGTTTATTTGATAGATTTTTTGAAATAAAGCTTACATACTTCTCACACATGGTTTTGTCCAGTCATCAGGTCACAGTGGTCCCCCCAGAAAATAAAAAATTAAACAAATAGCTCTGATTGGTTTTAGCTCTTTGAATGTCCAAATCTCAAATAATTTGTATCGTCCATTCCAAGTCCACCATTAATAAATTACAGCTGATATTTCATGACCTGTCCGAATGTGTTTTTGATGTGTTTAATGTATTTACGCATTTTATGTTGTTTGTGTCTTTTATATTTCTCCTGGTGGGATAATAAAGTTTAATTTAACTTTTAATTTAAGTATGGTGTATTACATTTGTTTAATTTAAGTGTATGAGATTTTAATACCTGCTAAATTAAACTGGTAGTTTCCATACGTTTACTGCTTCTGTTGACGTGTAACCAACATTCATGACACCAGGCAGGTCATTTAGAAGCCTGGTCGACATGATAAGTTGGCAGTTTATATCAACACAACATCTGATACGACACAAATGCCATGTCAGAGTACCTAAATGGTTTAGTGACTTGGTAACCTGTCATTCTGCTAAATTATTTGAGGTTATGAGTGACTGTTGGCTATTAGATGTCAGTGTCCATCTTTATATAGCCTACTTGTATAGCCATATGGGAAAAGATTCACAGTGAAATTTGGTAAGGCAACAATAAACTATGAATGAAAAAGCATTCAAAATAGGGCTGGGCGATATGAAAATGTTCTATCCCGATATAGGTCATTTTATATCTTGATAACGATATATATCACGATATAGCAGGTTTTCTGGTAATTCAATAAATAAATAAATAGTCTATATGAAGTATCCCCATGGTAAAACCTATTTTTTATATACTCCATACTTGATGTTAGCTAAACAGCGCCTCCCACGTGCATGGATCAAATGACATAAATGATCGTCCAATAGAAACGACATAGAAAAATACACACGATAGACATTTTTCTGTCGTTTTGACGATCTATATTGTCATATCGCACAGTTCCAATTAAAAAATCTCTGGTATTGCTGCCACTGCATGGCACAGGTTCATGCAAGTACACAAATAAAACCATTTATCACTTTCAACTGTCACACACACCTTAAGATTTCCATTATCTGCTGTAATGACCAGCCAAAGCCATTCAAAGCAACACAATAACAAATATATGACGGTGGTCACACACATCAGATTGTTCTTTATCAGCGTCTGTGAATGTTGCAGGTGTATGTTGCAGTTGTCGCTAGTATTCAACGTCATAATGCACAGACCTACATATTAGCTCAGACACTAGAAACATCTTCCATTTAGTCTCTATTTCTGGACATACAACCTTGTCCTAACAGTTTAGTGCTCAGAGAGAAATGGGTAGTCCCAATTTGCACATCCCGTGTCTCCTCTCGTTCATTTACTGGCTACACGGACACCGTCCATTAGCATTCAGCCATTACTGACCTCTTACTGTCATTCATCCACTTAACATCGGCCCAGTGGGGACGGACGTTGCTCCCAGAGACCACAACCACAGTTGGTGATGTCTAAGACGTGCCAACGCAGACACAGACGTCATGAAAACACCCCTTATCTTTAGGAGTTGTGACTCATGAGGTGCTGCACCGCAGTTCAGCAAACAGGCGTAACCTAAAGATAGGAACGACTTCACTGCAATGTATCCGTATCCCTACATGGATTTCTAAATCTGTCCTTTATATAGAGACCAGGTTGGATGTCAGGGTGGAGACAAGTGATAGGACGCCAGGGAATCAGAGTCGTGTCCCCTTGAAGAGTTTAGTTTTTGGTAATAAAATATTATAGCATAGAGCCTGACAGATTTATCAGCCTATTTTATTGGCTGATATTGGCGAATCACAGACATATCAGTATAATTCGTTATTGGCATTTTTTTTTCTTTCTGATGTGCGCCGATATGAAAACAATGCTTGGGGTGATTTAGAAATGGTGTCATATAGCCATTTATTTTATTTTAATTTATTCTTTATTTAAATGGTCAGCAATTGACTGATACTGTACATACAGCACTATTTAGCTATTTATTTTACTTTTATCTATTCTTTATGTTCTCAGTGTTAATTTCTAGAATTGGTTTACAATGCAAAACATTGCATGTATAATGTATAATAATGTTAAATATTCTTTAATAAAGTTATTGTTTAAGAAAGCAGCCTTCTGAGTACCTTTGCATAGTCATATTGGTGCACAATCTACATAAAAAAGATCTATTTTCATTCCAGCTATATATAAAAATAAAAGAAATCACTATATCGGCCACCAAATCAGTAATTGGTAATGTGTATTTTTCCCCTCTAACATCGGTATCGGTCTAAAAAAATGTCATATCGGTCAGGCTCTGCTATAGTATTCTTTCCCTGATCCCACAAGTCCTTGTGCCTGATTTTATCACTAAAAACACAAATGGTAGGCGACACAATGAGCTGAAGAACCAGTATGACAACAACTTTGCTAAACAAAGATCAGCGGGCAAAGAAAGGTTTACATTGTGCCAAGGACAATATAAGATGGAGAAGTGCTGAAAGCATAGAAAGAGATAGATGAGAAGCAGCAGGGAGGCAGATGGATAAGTTGTTGACATGCTTGGCGGGAGACCAAATAGTTGACGAAGGAGCAGCTGTTAACACAGTGACATTACAGAACTGCATGGACATTGCTGCAAAATGACTTGAATTCCACTTGTGCTGTATTTAACTTCAGCAGATGTTAAAGTAATGAGCTGCTGAGCATACAGTTGACTTACTCTCTGGGTCAGTCAAAGTAATGACTCACGACTGTGCCGGGCAAATACTTCTGATTATAGTTTGTCATAGAGCTGGGAGAAAATCAAATATCACTATATTTTTTGACCAAATACCTCGATATTGATATTGCAGGTTTGACTATTGGTGCTTTCCCCAAATATTTACACAATGAGATTTTTAATAAGTAATATGGATATAATGATTAAGTGTGTAATGGCAAATAATAGAACAGCTAGAACAGTCTGGTAAGTTCAGAAAATGACATCACTTTAATGTAATGCAGCCTTTAAAACCAGGAAATGACCACACTTGTGCCATATTATGATATTACGATACCAAAATCTAAGACGATATATTGTCTCATATCACAATATCAATAATTTCCCAAATTTCTCAATTATGATCTTGCCTTACAATGATTATGAAAAGAAGATAATTGCGATAAAATGATTATTCTGCATTCTGTTTCACAATGATGCTCTCATTTTGTCTTGTGTTATAAATCCTTTGTAAAACCTGTCCTTTACAGTGGTGCACTTTCTCCTGTTTTTGCTGAGTTACTGACTGGAATATGTGGAATATAGTTGACCAAAATAGTAGTATAATAGTAGTTGGTCTTATTGATTTTTATCTAATTTAATTTTATATAATTGCGCGGCTTTGTTGAATACATCATCCTGATTGGTCATTCTACAGTCTGTTAGTTCTCTATAGCAGACTGTTGCCATGTAAAATAGGCCGTTGCTAAGGGTGCAGTTCTGCAGGACGACATCGATCAATCAGCAGAAAGAAGTCCGGTAAATTTAACCTTGGTTGTGGCAAAACAACAACAAAACTTTAGCTTCCCGTTAGTCTTTCTAATATTAATTTTAATATATTTGGAGAGCACGAAACTTTGGAAACATGGTGAATGGCTGAACTGCCCCCAGAAAAGAAAAGAAAAAGAAAAGAAGAAAACAGCGCAGAGGAAACAAGAGAGATTAAAAGACACACAGAGCTGGACGACAGAGAAATGGACAGACATGAAGTAAACATAAAAGAACACGGTATGGACTCTGGCAGTGTTTAAAGGCAGGTTCATCCAAAATGTCAACAGACTTTGATGTCTCGTTCTACATTATCCCTTACATATTTATTTAAAATGCATATATATTTATATATTAATCTAATTTTTTTTAAATAGTTTTTTTTAGTTGAATTATATTTAAAATTCAAGAAAATCCACTGTTTTTAAAGTTCGATAAATGCACGATCTTTCCAAAGTCTGTGAGTAATCATGTGAAATAATCATGACAATCATGAATAATCATTTTGCCATAATTGAGCAGCCTTAGTCTGTGGTTGGTATCAGTGGTGAAATGTGGCACTGTGTGTGCTACTACTTTAAACGTGTGTGTTGTCTTACAGAGGTGGGGGTGTTGGGTGCGGTGCGCCTGCGTAAGGACAGGCGTTGCTGGCTGCGCAGTGAGAACCTGCGGATGGACTCCCTGCTGCGCGAGGCCAGGGAGCGCAGAGAGTTGGTCCTCTTGAAGTCCCCGGTCCCGTCCTCTCCCCGGCCTCCCCTCTCCACCGGGCTGGACAAAAAGCCGAGCGCCCCGTGAAGGGATCGACGGACGTTTCCCACCCATCCCGACATCTGGGAGTGGGCCACTGACAGCTTGTCCCCCAGATACTCCATCACAACCCGCTACTGGCGAGGCCTGCTGTGAACTCAACTCTTGTTCTCACGGCAGCAGGGAATCATTAGAGTCTGGGTGTGCAGTCCTGGGACAGTGTCGTAGGTAGTCACTGGTGTGTGTGTGTGTGTGTGTGTGTGTGTGTTGCTGGGTCAATACTGCAGCAGCGAGGAAGGTGACAGAGAGAACAACAACACCGCTCAGCCAGTCCAATGTGGTGATGCCGTCTGCTGCTCACAGCACTGCAGCACGGATAACGCCGGGACCGTTACGGGACCGAGCCTGTCCTCGGTTTCCTTTCTAAATGTCCTTTCTGCAGTGCAGTCCCACTGGAGCGTCAGGACTCTGTTTCAAGTCATCACTGTCGAGGCTCCAGCCTGTCGGGCTGAACCAAATTGTGAAGATTTCTAACGTCTATTTCGATGCACACGAGCCCGAGTGGGCACGTAAAGGTTACGTAAGGGCAGCCCTTACTATTAGTTATGCAGGACACTACTCTGAGACCGGCTGAAAAACTGCTGCGCTATCTACCAACAGGTTTCTCAGCCATGTTTTTCTGGCTTCAAGCGCAAACAATCACCAATAATAAAGGAATCACATCCCCAACATATTGTTTATGTTTGCCAGAAGTCAGGTATCTATTTCCATCACTGTGCTAATAACACAAGAGGATTAAAATAGTTTTTCTTTAACAATTCCCTGGCACCTCTGCCAGTTCTCCAGGTGTGAGCTTCTCTGTCCTGATCCCAGCCGACCTGACAGATGTCGATGGTGTGTTTCCTCCAAAACAAGGCCCGGGTTAAAAGTTGCAAAAATCCATCCATCCAACAAGACTACATTTCTACGGTGCCAGACGCTGTGCTGCCCTCTGGCAAAAAGCTGCGGGGAGAAATGGTGCAGGACAGCTGGTGGCAAAAGGGAAAAACTGCTGTAGTCATTCGTATCCCATAAGAAAAACCAGAGGGCAAGCAACGCGGTGTCAAGCAGAGGAAACAGGAGACAGCACTGTGGTGAGGAAGTCAAATCCAGAGGAGGGAAACAGAGAGAAAATGTTGCTCCCCTCGCCTTTTTCTGCAGGTACGGGCAGGTAGGAGAAAATGCGTCAGCAGTGCTGCTCTCTGTACTCAGCGCTATAGGACTCACCGTCAAGGAGAAACTGGGTGGAGAGAGGGAGTGTGGAACGGAGTCAGGGAGAGAGAGAGAGAGAGAGAGAGAGAGAATGGGAGGTCCCTGATACAGAGCGGGAGGGAGAGAGGAGGGGGGGGTGATGTATGTTCTGCGGTGCTCTATTGCTCCAGCCTGATTCAGTTGCGGGGCAAGACAGTGAAATGTCACAGACGGAAAACAGAGAGGCAGCGGAAACAATGATGGGAACAACAAGGACGAGAGATAGAAAGTGTTGCATGTGTTGCAATGACACAGCACCTCTTTGCAAAAGAGAAAAGAGAAAGCTAGAGAGAAAGTGGGGATGGCAAAGTGTGACACAATCAGACAGGAATGAGCACAAGTGCATGATCATGTTAAAGAGGAAACTATAAATAGATTGATTGGACACGCATGAGAGAGGGACGACTGGAAAGACAGGTGTGGCTCTGCCAGGGACGGACGCTCATCAACCAGTTTGGCGGCACAGTGGAGCCAAAAGCAACAATCACAACAGTCGAGTGAATGTTTGTAGAGTCGCTCATGCAAATATCAGAGGAGAAAACACTCCCTAACTTCTGAACTTAAACAGCTCTCTGTTATATGAACTGGTACCCTGGATAAAGCCCCAGCAGCGGGCGACTCCAGAGAGTTAACCACAGAGCAAACTGGGACAGAGGGGCTCAGAAAAGCTGAATCCCTGTCCACATATGCCCCCTACAGGTAATCTGATTAACTTGTCTTTGAAGTGCTGTGCTTTTGAAAGCAAGTCAGCTGTGAGGTTCTCAGTTTCCAACAGCCACACAAACTGACTTCTCTCACGTACTCCTCAGCCTGAAAATGGCTGCCTCTTCCAGGGTACCATTAAGGACAAGGTGACGCAGCCTGGAAAATCTAAATTACACATTTTAAATATCTGGAGGTTGCAGCATTATGAGACACTGCAAGATTATTACTGTAGCAAGTGGTACCAAAAACATATGACTATTTTACTAATATTCTGTCTTTTCAAGATGATAATTAAGTTGAGATTAGTCTGGCTTACCGGGTGACCAGCGCATGGATAAAGTCCCCCCCCCTTTTAGTTCCCGTTCTGAAAGTCCCTTCGCGATACGGGAAGCTACAACAACAACAACAACCTCTGAGCTATCAACCTACACGCTGAAAATAGCAAGTTTTGAATTGGGCTGCCCCCTCTTAGTCGATTAGTCGACTAATCGGCAGTTTTGGTCTTAGTCAGCTAAGATTTCTTTAGTCGATTAGTCATTTTTTATGCTTTTTTCATGCCGAATGACTTATTTCCAAGAAACAAGATTTAAATTGTGGTGCTTTTGCATGATTCTTTGTGGAGAAACTCAGTAAATCAAAATTAAATCGACAAAGTGTTGACTAAGAATGTCTTTAATCGAGGACAGCCCTCGTTTTGAAGAAGATTTGGATCGTGCAATAAGGCATGACTGCTCTGTTCTTTCGGTGAATGATTGTAAAGATCTACAAAGAATTATGTTCACAACATTTTTATGTATGTTCCACCAAAACAAGTTCCCTCCCGACACTATTCTGCAGCAGCACCGTCGCTGTATCCGGGGCGCAGTGATTGGTTTAAAGAAATTCAAATAACCCTATCCAAGAGTGAAAACGCACTGGATCCAGACCTTCTGCAAGATAAACCTCAAAATTACAGCTGAAAGAATTCGGCAATCAACAGAAAATTAATTTACGATTGCAAACAATTTAAAAGTGATTAATCTTTTGGATCATGTCACTTGTCACAAATGAAACATTCATTCCAGCTTCTCCAATTTTAAGATTTGCTGCTTTTCTCATTTAAAAAAATCATTGTAAATACGTTTGGAAACAACTTATGAACAAAGAATGCAGTTTGAAGACGTCATAGAAAGACGCCTGCTGGGACACTGTAGTGGATAAATGACACTATTTTCCACCATTTTATAGACAAAAATTAATTAACTAATCCAAAAAAAGAATTGCTAATAATCGATAATGAAAATCGTTGCAGCCTTACTTAAAATAAATAGTTTCTTAATCATCCAAAACATTACATTTTACCAACAAGTATACATTTATCATTAAACATGTTACTAGGTTAGATGAGAGATGGCAGGAAGTATTCAATCTAGAGCTGCAACGATTAGTTTACTAATCGATTAGTCGATCGACAGAACTATTTTGATAATCGATTAATCATTAAAGTAATTTTTCACGCAAAAAATGGCAGAAACTGCTGTTTTCAGCCTCTCAAATATGGAGATTTCATGCTTTTCTCAGTTTTATATCATATTAAACTGAATATCTTTGGGTTTTGGACAAAACAAAACATTTTTCACTATTTTCTGACATTTTATCGACCAAACGATTAGTCTAGAAATCAATCTGCAGATGAATCGACAATGAAAATAATCATTAGTCGCAGCCCTAATTCCCTCTACTGATTTGAATAAAATTAGAGTAACAGAAATAAACCAAGACAAAGACACGTTATATCACAAAATGTATCTCATAACTGCTCCAGATTTCTCTAATATTCCTCCTCCGAATACCAAACATCACCTACCGGGAAGTGAGCCACGACTGCTCATCACTTCCCCTCTCCTGCTGACATCATCAGTCTGTGCGCAGCAGCCTCGGCTAAATACCCAGCTACACAAAGGAGATGAAATAGGGATGCAGCTAAAGTACATACAGCATGCTGTATATGATAAACGCCTACATTCGGTATAGTATAAGAGGACGTGTGTATCTTACAAAGAAACGTGTAATAAGAGAGTTGTGCGGTCACTTACCCAGAGGCAGTGTGGAGTCAGGCAGCATGACCACACGTACAACACAGCTCTCAGCCCGGTGCCCATCTCTGCTCTCACACACTCTGCAGCCTCAGACCCTCAAACTTAAACCAATGATGTCACCACACAACTATGACCTCATCTGTGCGAGTCTGACGACACTTTCACCAGACAATACAATGCAGGGAAAAAATGAATCATATCTGCTAACACCGGTGTTGGACGAAGTATTCGGATCCTTTACTTAAGTAAAAGTACTAACAAAACACTGCAAAAATACTCTGCTACAAGTAGAAGTCCAGTATTCAAAATGTTATAGAAGTAAAAGTATGTAACCAGGAAAAAAGACAAAGCAGCAAATCTTCACATTTGTAAAGCTGGAATCATGAAATGTTTTAGCATGAAAAATGATTTAAACAATGAAAGTAGTTGCTCATTAATTATCTGTCCATCTACTACTGACTAATTATTTCAGCTGTAATCTGCATTAAAACATTGTTATGTTATACAATATTTTCTTCATATGTTTTGTACGCAAAAAAAAAATCAGTAAAGTAACTTGGGCTGCAACTAACAATTACTTTTATTATCGATTAATCTGCAGATTATTTTCCTGATTTATCGATTAATCGTTTGGTCTATAAAATGTCAAATATTATTGTCAAAAAGTGAAGAATGTCCATTCTCAGTTTCTCAAAAGTCCAAGGTGATGTTTTTAAATGTCTTGTTTTGTCCAACATCCAAAATATATTAACTTTAATATAATATAAAACAGAGAAAAACCCAAAGATATTCAGTTTATCATGTTAAATTTGAGAGTCTGAAAACAGCATTTTCCGGCATTTTTGCATGAAAAATTACTTTAAATGATTATCAATCTGTCAATCGACTAATCGATTAGTCGACTAATTATTGCAGCTCTAAAAGTAAATAGTAACTAAAGCTGTCAAATAAATGTAGTGGAGTAAAAAAAAAAGTACAATATTTCCTCCTGAATTGTAGTGGAGCAGAAGTATAAAGTGGCAGGAAAGGAAAATACTCAAGTACAAGTACCTCAAATTTGTACTTAAGTACAGTACTTGAGTAAATGTACTTTTTTTACATTGTACCCTGTCATACGTCCATAGTTAATAGTATAGCACCGAATGGAACAAATGATGTCCATGCATTCAACAGGTTAAGAGAAAAACGACGCCCAGAACATTAAGTAGTCTAATGTAAGAGTTTTTAATTTCTTACCGTGAGTCGTTACTTTCACTTTAATCGGCCTTTCCTCCAAAACTGCACCGGTGCTTCACCATGTTTTTAGTTTTGTAAATAAATGATCAGATATAATCCATCGTACCGACTTCAGGAGTTTTCACCTCTGAGGGTGAGGCGCACCTGCACGCGACACCCGAGAGAGACTGTCGCTTCCCCTGCACACGCACACACACACACACACACCGCGCGCCCGCCCGCCCGCACACACGCGCGTCTTCCTTGCCCCGCCCTCTTCCTACTTTATCTCTCTTTCTCAGAACTTTTTTCTTTTTAATAACTAAAAACTACGGAAGTGTTGTCTAATATAAATAGTAACCTGATCGGTTTCAGTGTGGTATTTGTAGACTATTGGTGTTCACTAATAATAATCAGTGGTGGAATGTAACTAAATGTATTCAAGTAGCCTACTGTACTTTACTTGAGTATTTCCATTTTCTGCTACTTTATACTTCTAATACACATCTCAGTTTTTACTCCACTGCATTTAGCCTATTTGATAGGCTACCTTTAGTTACTTTGCAGATTCAGATTATCACAAATATAAATCAACTAATAAAATGATCATATTATTATTATTATTATTATTATTATTGAAACTACTACTAGCAGTATATAAAATAATTAAAATGAGCTCCACCTTTGCCAGCTGCAACATTAAAGTGATGAATACATTAATGCATCAATATATTATATGATATACATTATTCTGATGTGGGCCATTCTGCATAATGAGTACTTTTACTTTTGGACCTTTAAGTATATCTTAATGTTAATACTTTTGTACTTACGTGTATTCAAGCTGTCAGTATGTTTACTATATCTTCTTACGGTTTACTTGTTCTTTTACTGCCCACTTGCTTTTTCACTGTTTACTGCTTTTTTTTCTTTGTAACTGTTTATACATTTATCACATTTTGCATTTTTATATTTTATACTGACACTAATGTATTGCACTATCCCTTTGTTGCTGTAACACTGCAAATGTCCCAGCTGTGGGACTAATAAAGGATTATTTTTATCAGTATTTCTATACTATAGTATTGTTTTACTTAAGTAGAATTTCTGAGTACTTCGTCCACCACTGCTAATAATGGAGGTATGATATGTCCTTTTAAATGCATGATAGGATATCTAGATTGAGTATTAACAGTGAATGCAGGACTATTTATTGTTTCTGGGCAGTGAAGCAGCTTTATGTTACCAAGCAGACAACATATTTCTGCAGTATTTTTTTTGTCAGTCTCAACTGCAGTTAAACATGTAGCCTACAGGCTTACCATATAGTGGTACAAGTTGTCATAATTACCTCTACAAAAGATGCTGTGGCTGCTGCAGTACGTGACCAGTAAATGTCACTGGAAATGGTATGTTACGATAATGTGATGGTGTGACAAAGTGTGGGTTGGAGACTGGAAAAAGGTAGAGCTAAATTTAGGGTATAGCTCTACGCCCCCAGTGATGGCTGCTGTATGTAATTGTGGAATTAAATCAGCACAAAGTGTTTCTTAATCTATAACGGCATGATTGTTTTACACTTTAGTCTGTGTGTAGGAGTTAGACACAGGAAGTGGTTCAAGATGCATCAAGCCAAATGTGAGAAAAGCAAAGGCCCGGCAATGATGTGAGAAATGCGTGCATGTTAAGACTCCACTTATGCTCGGACAGGAGCTGAATCCATTTGTCTCTGTTCTTTATTGGCCCCAGAAGGATTGTCTATGTGAAATAGTTGTCAAATAAAGTTGAGAGATGTGTATCGGCTCCCACCTTTCTCTGTCAGTTTCTTTCTCTCTGGGGCCGATACAACTCTGATGGATTTAGCTCCTGTCCAAGCACAAATGGGGAGTTTGGAAACAAATATTTTCCACCTGCTTGTCAGAAGTCTGCAGCTCTTTTCAGTCAGCCAAATGAGGCTTTGACCACTTCCTGCACACACAGTATTCTGCTGCAGGGGCGGAGCCAGGGGGTGGCTTCTGGGGCTGCAGCCCTGAATGTTTTCTCAAAAACCCCAGAAAGTTGTTATAAAACCCTAAACTTTGTGTCATTTCCCCTCAGTCTCTCTGACTGGACCGGCAAATCAATGGAGCAAAAGTTCTATTACTGGGAATATATCGCCATAGGTCTGCTGTAACATTGTCTACTACTACTACTACTATTATTACTACTACTACTACTACTAACTATGCTATTCCCCAAAGAAATCTAATATAGTTGAGTAAGCGTTCTTCTGTTGGCCTAATATTCAATTCAGAGTATTGATGACCACATTTACTTGGCATTGTTGAGGATTCTTGATTTGCAATTAGAGCCGCCCAGATTATTATGGGATGGATTCAAATGTATCAGATTTGTCAGCTAAACATTAATTCTTTGAACTCTATTCCAGCATAGTATAACAAAAATAGGTTTCAAGAGCACTAATGCTGTTTAAGCCAAATTCCAACCCTATACCTTTATGTTATGTAATTTAAAAATAAAATAGAATAAATCAGACAATTTTTGCCTCTTTTAACCGTGTGTTCACAACAGACGCGAATAAATTAATTTGCGCAAATTAATTTGCGCAAATTAATTCCGTATAAAGTCAATGTAAAGACGTGATTAGAGTTCCGGTCGGGCGATGTGAATGACGCAGCACGAATGACGCAAATTTTCTTGAGTTGAAAAATCTGAACTTCCACTGTGAGCGACGTGAGTAATTGTAGGTGGCAGGAGAGAAAATTAGTCATCCTCTGAGCTCAACATTTGTTGTGTAGGCTCTGCAGGGCGATCCCCCCCTTGGCAACTATCATGTTTTCTCAAATGATGTACAGATTTTAAGGCATTCTATTGTCTCAAATGGCTTGAAAAACAGTGCATATAGTTGCCGTAAATGAGAGAACCCACCCCCACCACCACCACCCCCTGAGCCCCGAATGTCTATAACTTCTGGCTCCGGCCCTGCTCTGCTGCCTCCAAAGGCAACACAGCGCACACTGAAACTATATGATATTATCTTACTGCACTCATTTCTGCACACTCATGCACACACTGTCACACAGAAACACACTGTCATTCTGACGCAGAGCTGCGCGGGCTGCACTTTATGTCATGCACTACTTTGATGTGCAGTGAACTGAGAAGTAGAGGGAGATTATAAAGTGACATGTTGGTAGTGGTTGATACTCGCCCCCACACTCCTATCATCAGATAGTTGCCGGGAGGCTTTTGTTGTCATGGCGATAACCAAATTGTGGCCTTCACTGCTAAATGATACTGCAAAACAAACTCATGCATCCCACCATATACTCGCAGCATATTATGCAGCAATGACATTCCTTGGAGGATAAATTGGTGCTGATGCATATTTGAAGATAATGTATGCCTCAAATATAAGATATCAGCCTACCCTTGAACTTCAGAGAAGTTTGATACAATAAAGAACAACAAAACCGAAAATAAACATAAGCTGTAAGTAAATGTGATAATATAGCAAATGCAGTATTTCCATGAGAAGTTTTAATACGTTTATGAAATAAAGTCATGTGCCCCTATCACTGCCAACTGTCATCATATTTGAAATTACACCTGTCTGAAGCAATTAGTGTGCTGTAACTGAGAAGAAAAACATTTAACCAATATCACACTGATTAAATGTCACAGTTGAAATGTAAATAGCTAAACCCTACTGTATGCCCCATGTTATTCTTACTTTTATTAGCAATCCATTACTGCCTGGAAGTTATGGAGTAATAGCCTGGAATAATTATCCACAATTGTCCACCACATTCTTATATAGCCTAATAACACTGAAATAAAAATCAGGAAAGTTGTGTTCATTTTCTTATTTTATCCATCCTTTTGTGAGTTGAGCTCACTTCTTGCTCTTACAAACAAAAAGTAAATGCAGTAACAATTCTTCATTTGATTTTTACTTAAACTATTTATCTTGTGAATACTTTTCTAACATAATCTTAAAATGTTATCAGTACTCGTATTTCTTTTTACATTATATATTTTTTGTATTTGCATTGTATTAAATTGTTTAATAAAGTTTTGATTTAAAAGAGAGGGCGTGAAAAAACTGCGCCACTCGCCCGAGCTGAAGCGGAAACTCGGTCGTGGGTATAAGGTAACCCTGGATTTGCCTCGTCTCGCGAGACGGGTAAGGTTAAGCACACAGAAATTCATTTTCTATGGTTAGGCATTAATCTCGGATAGTTAAGGTCAGGTTATATTAGTACGGTTAGGCATTAACCTCGAATCGTATGATTCATGAATGTGTAATAAATATTTCGCCAGTTTTTGCAAATTTAGGGTTACCTTCTAGACACGACCCAGAAACTCATCGTGTGGACATTCGTTTGCTACACAACCTTTTACTTTAATGGTTCGTTTATTGAATTGAATGCATTTGATGTGACAGCGATGTCAATACTTCGGATTCTTTTAGGGAAAACTTAAAAAAAAAAAATTATTGACTGCAACTCTGTGTTTTAGAGGAGCGCGAGGCAAGTTCACCAGTTAGCTTAAGGTTATACGTTAATTAACGTTAGCTCAAGCTGTGTAGCTAGCAATTGCTAGCTTTTTTTTACTCACCGGCCTGAATTAGCTCAAGCTGTGTAGCTAGCAATTGCTAGCTTTTTTACTCACCTGCCTGAATTGCAAGCTGATGTGATCATAAGCCATCGTTGTATGCATTGTATGTTTCAACAGGTGTAATGACCAACATGATGAGCGGGGATATTGTTTATGATAAGATCCACTTAAGACATGACACAAAATGGAGCGGCCGCCTGGGGCCTGCGGAGGGCGGCGGGCTGCTGCTCTGTGTGGCCTGTGTCATCGAAATGATGAACAGCGAAGATATATCGGTGAGAAATGAATGTCTTTATCTTTCAATATGAAGCTTTCCTCCTACCTGTATTCATCCTTCCACTATGTGGATGTATGGTGTATGTTATACTGTAGTTAGGTGTGTGTTATCCCCAGTGGTGGACGAAGTATTCAGATACTTTACTCAAGTACAAATACCAATACCACACTGTAAAAATACTCTGTTACAAGTAAAAGTCCTGCATTCAAAATGTTACTTAAGTAGAAGTATGTAAGTACAACCAGGAAAATGTACTTTAAGTATTAAAAGTAAAACTACTGAATGCAGAAAAACTATTAAAAATAATTAAAAGAAAAAGCACCATAGTTGCCAATTAATTATGTCAATCGACAAATCATTTCAGCCGTACTTAAATATACTGTTGAGTAGTTTAATCTACATTAAAACAATGTTTTCTTTATATGTTTTGTATGCAAAAATCTTCATTAGTAAAGTAACTAGGGCTGCAACTAACAATTATTTTCATTATTGATTAATCTGCAGATTATTTTCTGATTTCATTGATAATTGTTTGGTCTATAAAATATCAAATGTGAAAAATATCCACTCTCAGTTCCTCAAAGTCCAAGGTGATTTCTTTAAATGTCTTGTTTTGTACAAAATTCAAAGATATTCAGTTTAATATGATATAAAACCGAAAAAAGCCCAAAGACATTCAGTTTAATATGATATAAAACAGAGAAAAGCAGGATGTCTGTGACATTTTTGCATGAAAAATTACTTTAAATGATTATCAAAATAGTTGCTGATTATTTTTCGGTCGATCGATTAGTCGGCTAATCATTGCAGCTCTAAACGTAATTAGTAACTAAAGCTGTGAAATAAATGTAGTGGAGTAAAAAGTACAATATTTCCCTCTGAACTGTAATGGAGTAGAAGTATAAAGTGGCAGTGAGAAAAAATACTCAAGTACCTCAAATTTGTACTTAAGTACAGTACTTGAGTAAATGTCCTTTGTGACATTCCACCACTGGTTATCCCCCGGCATTTCCTGCCTTGATTGACCAGAGCATATTCATGGAAAACACATGGAAAATACATTATCCTGTTAATTTCCCTTGATGCACTGGGTTTGTTTACCCTCCAATATCTCTCCCCCTCCTCCCCCTGTCTCTGCTGTACAGTCAGTGAGGAAGTCTTTTGCCTTGTCTGGTATCAGTGGGGTGCTGACGTGCTCTCCTGGGGCCCTGAGAGAGCTGCTCCAACAGGACAGCAGAGTCTCTCAGCATTTTACAGCCTCTCTACTGGGTGAGAAATACTGTAACATACAGCATGTGATTAAGATGTGACGGAAGGACTAGCAAGACTGATTAGGAAGCACTGGGCTTTCATCTCTCACCTGTTCTCTCTCTGTTTCCGCACTGCTGATAATTCATAATGTAGGCATGTGTTTGGAAGGTCACTTAACAAGAAGTGTGACTGAGCATTGCACAGATCCTCCTTTCGATATTGACCGTCATTAACCAGCTCTGGTTGTTCTCGACATTTTGCTGGCTGTTTGCTTGTGTGAGCTTCCTTCTTGGAACTAATCTGCTCTGGGTCAAGTCCACCGTCGTGCTAGTGCTGCAGTTGCATCACTGCTTTTCTGCAAGGTCAGACTGAGACAACAGGTCTTGTCACATTACCGTTTCAACACAATACAGTTATATTAAAAATAGATTCACATAGATAATAGAGTTAACCTGCAGTTCACTGCTTTTCATAATGTTTGAATCAAAGTACATACTTGTCATCTGTGGATTACACAAATACATTACATTTACCGATGAACTTGGCAGATATTTGGGCCTTCCTTTAAAGGAATAGTTTGGATCTTTTGAAGTGGGGGTTGTATGAGGTACTTATCCACAGTCAGTGTATTACTATACAAACTGTGCCTGAATAAAGCCTTACTTCAGCCTGCCCGGAGACAGGAAGTCCACAACGGCAATAGCCTCTGAGCTATCAACTTACACGCTGAAAATGACAAGTTTTGAGATTTGGATTGTGCAATAAGGCAGGCCTGCTCTGCTCTTTCGTTGAATGATTGTAAAGATCTACAAAGAATATGTTTACATAATTTTCGTGTAGGTGTTACATCGAAACAGGTTCCCTCCCGACACTATTTTGCAGAGGCGTCGGGGCGTGGTGCCGCCCAGGACGATTGTGATTGGTTTAATTAAATACAAACAGACCAGGGAGTTTTATTTCCCCTGTACAGGAGTGAAAGCGCATTCAACCTAGATTTTCCCCCAGCGCCAACACATCGCTGTGGAGATAGGTCTGGGTGTGCGAGACTAGTGTATTACAGTAGATGGCGGTTGGCACGCCTCCAGTTTGGAGAAGCAGACAGGTGTCCCGACACAGAAGAAGCAATGTACTGCTGTGGACGGGGCCAAAAAAGTATTTTAGACACCCTGTCGCAAATAGATAGCGCCGATAGCGGAAGGGGCCTGACATCCGGCTTTACTACATACAACCCCACTTCAAAACATCCAAACTATCCCTTTAAAAACTGGGTATTACATTTTGTTCCCGTTGATATACGTTCCTTTTTCATGGCCGCTACTGTATATTAAATCAAATGGGAAATTGTATTGCCATTGCATAGTTAATTATGTAACTAAGTGACACTCTAAAAATCATTGACATGGGTTATAGTCAAGTGGACAGTTTAATTTCTGTCTGTGTTAGTATTCTCTGCTGACTAAGCGATCAGCAAAGTATAAAACTGATGATTGATGAGGAAGTTTGAGCGGGCAGTGAGTCGGTGCAGCACTCATCCGTCTATCTGGGATGTATATTTTTGATGCATAAAGTCATCAATATTATGACAACCACCAGTGTGAAGCAGTGACCCTCTGAGACTATGCTTATGTACAGGGAGAGTTGCTTTACTAGCCCCGTTTTGTGATTAATACTTTTCTGCCAGCACCAGTAAATTATCCTCAGCACAATTAGTCTTCTATAGGAGATGTTAGAAATTATATTGATAAATTGTTATTTTTAAAGTTTGGATTATTATTCAAGATATAAATTTACAGGATAAAAAAACCTCACAGGATAAGGGCACTATTAAGTATGTATGATTGTTAAAAAAAAACATAATGCAGAGAATGCTATTAAAAGTTTATTCACAGGAAAAAATCTGCTCCGAATTCATCCAAATGTCTCGTTTTACACAAACTTCCTCCAGTTACTGCTTTCATTATTAGGGTTATTTGGACAGTTTGTTCTGTACCGTTATTGTTATGCATTGAATATAATATAAAATAGTCATAAAATATGTTACTAAAGCTGGAGATATATAAGTGTAGATAAAAGCAAGAATATCGCTGGGTTCATTCAGGGGTCGTCAGTTTACTCAATGATAGAAAAGGGGTCCCTTAAGGAAAAAGGATGGAAACCACTGTGTTAGTTTATACAATGCTTACTTATATATAAGTATGCTACAGTGTGTTTTGATGGTACCATCCTCATCAGAGGATATTAGTGATACTTAGCTCCTCACTCGACAAATTCCACTGGGTTATTGCAGCATAAAGTATTATACCATTTGAGCTCTAATCAAATTAGGGCCATGAGAGGATATGTGACAAAATGGGAAGTCGATAAAACCTCTCTGACCAATATGACAAGACATTAAAATAGCTATTACAGTGCTTGTGGGATGGTCTGCTGAACTGAGCTTCACCGTGAGAATGAGCCAATGAGAGTGTAATCCAACATAAAATATGCCTTTCATCGCCCCCACTACACTTTGTCCTTTTTTTTTTTTTTTTTTACAAGCCTGTAGGGTACAGACACAGGCATAAAAATGGCATCATTTCTTACACACTTGCGTCATGACATGGCTTTTTTGTTTTTGCTGCTACAACATGTTTTGGAAATCCTGCAAAACTAACCCAAAATGCAGTAGATTGTTGTAGACTGTTGCACAGGTTCCATTTTAACACAGACTGTACCCAGTATGGCAAGGCGAGGCAAATGTATTTGTATAGCACCATTCATACACAAGGCAATTCAAAGTGCTTTACAGAGCAGAGAAATACATTACA
>JAOVVB010263449.1:0-18857 GCA_028570985.1 Heterobranchus longifilis | reverse complement strand
TTGTGGGTGTGTGTGTGGGTGTTTGTAGGTGTGTGTGTGTAGGTGTAGGTGTGTGTGTGAGTGAGTGTGTGTGTGTGTGTGCTGGCCGTGGGTCAGCTCTGACAATGGTTCAGCTGTCGGTGTATAAATAGCAGTAAATAGCTTCCTGTGTTGTGTACTGGTGGCAGTATTCTCAGCAAATACCTGTAATGTTCTTAGAATATCACGTAGCTGACTTGTTTTTTTTGCGAGGCGTTCAGTGACTTTGACCGGACATACTGGCTGTTTTGGGGCTTGGTTCTGATTGCGGTGTTAAAACACCCTGTGCTGTTCTGCCATCTTGTGAAATGTATATATATATTTAATATGGGTCAGCTGTAGCAGGAGGATAATATGAGGAACATCTCTGGATGCTCGTGCAGCAGTAATGAGCAGGCAGTATCTCTTTAAATGACTTCCTGTTTACTGTGTCAGTACACATCACCCTAACACGGCTTTCTTTAGCATCGACATCCAAACCCTCCGTCCAGGGAGGAGGAACGTCGTCTGCGTTTGTCTATTAAAGGGATAGTTTGGATGTTTTGAATTGTATGAGGGCCGTTGCTTCTGTAAAGTGGGGGCGTGCCTGACCGGAGCTGCTGGGCTACGTCTGGATCCACTGTGTTCTCTCCTGGATGGTGAAACAAACCTCTCTGGCCTGTGTGTATTTCTTTAAACCAATCACAGTCGTCCTGGGCGGAGCCACGCCTCGACGCTGCCTGTTTCAGTGTAACACCTCCAGTAAAATGTTGTAATGTTTCCGATATGCGGCGATATGAAAATACTTAATATACAATGTTGTTATGAATAATTCAATAAATAGACTCTGTGATCGGGGTTGACTTTCTTTAATAAAGTTATTTGTTTAAGAAAACAACCTTCTGATACCTTTTGCAAAATCGGTGCACAATCCAGATAGAAAAGTTATTTTTTCATTCCAGCTCAAAAATTCACGATATCAGCCGACACATCAGTAATCTGTGAATCTTTCTCCTCCGACATCGATATCGGTATCGAGCCCTACTGTTTTTATTGAAAAACATTAAAATGCTCATGGTGTGGTTTTTGCCAGGATCTGATGTGTAGGCCGGGACATCTCTGCAGCACTATATTTCATTTTAAATGATATTTTGACACAAATATTGCCCCTCCCGCGATTTGAAAATTGCAGTCGGCCATATTGCGATTTCGATAACATTTCGATTAATTGTTCAGTCCTACTCTGCATCCACGTTGATTCTGACCCATAATGCAACAGTCATGCCCTTAACTAAGCTCTGGTCATGTGACCAGTTACACTCTGCATCAAAATAAAACGTATATATACAGAGAACTTATTTTAAGTCAGTTTTAAGGTGTCAGCTTTTTTAACATGTTATTTATTACATTTTTTATCATTTTTAATGGCTGTATGAACTCAAATAACCATGAATTTATGATAGAAACAAATAAACACCTCAATGAAACCTGTCTCTGGGACAAGTTACAATCACCTCCAGTCAGGGTGAATGAAATTCATCCATGCAGGTGACCTCTGCTTTTCCCTTCGTTCGTCTACAGCTCAACATGGCTAAAAACACAGAGTCCATCCTGGAAGGCTTCATCGAGGGACCACTCAAATTCCCACCCACTTATAAGTTTGACGTGGGCACTCACACGTACGACACCAGGTCCGTCCGTCACAAACCTGCTCCGTCACATTTTGGCTTGTTAAACTGTTTGCTGCCCGCTGTGACAGTCTGTCCCCCGTTTGCTTCTTTTTTTTTGCGTCAAAAGTGCAAAGAAGAGGAAACCTGCCTGGACGGATCGCATCCTCTGGCGCCCTCGTCGTACCGGCTCCCCAGTTCCTACCCACAATGCAGCACTGCAGCGGGGTCTGACCTCGTGGTTGGGTGGGGCGACTAAAGTGATACAGCATGTGTACCGAAGTCACATGGGCTACACCATCAGCGACCACAAGCCTGTTTCTGCTGTGTTTTCACTGCAGGTGAGACACTGGGCGTCACGCAGCGACATTCTCTTAAATCTCTCTTAGATTTTCTCTTAATTTTCTGTTAGAGAGAGAAAAAAATAAGAGATGCACCAAACATTCTTAACCATCCAAATCTGCTCTTACCCAGGTGTGCTGAGTGATGAATCCCACTCGATCATAATTGTTTATTGAGCTGCTGTAACGTGAATTTCCCCATTGTAGGATCAATAAAGTATATCTCATCTTATCTTATGTTATCTTATATTATCTTATATTATCTTATCTTATCTTAATTTATCTTATCTTATATTATCTTATATTATATTATCTTTTCTTATCTTATCTTAATTTATCTTATCTTATATTATATTATATTATATTATCTTTTCTTATCTTATCTTAATTTATCTTATCTTATATTATATTATCTTTTCTTATCTTATCTTAATTTATCTTATCTTATCTTATATTATCTTATATTATATTATCTTTTCTTATCTTATCTTAATTTATCTTATCTTATCTTATCTTATATTATCTTATCTCATCTTATCGGTAACGCCCCCTAAACACTATATAAGGGCAGGTGTTGTGCCGTGTGCAAATACACTGGCACATATATAATAATAGTAATTAAATATAATAATATATACTAATCAAAATGTGATGATATGATATTCATGTGTTTTTTTTATGTTCCTCAAATTTTAAACATATGTTTCCTTGTGTTGGACAAACAGTTAGTGGACTGTGAAAACAAGATGCTTTTTTCTTATCTTGGTAGGAGTGATCTCAACTAAATCTTTATTTATTTATTTAAAGACTTTCATTTTGAACATGTTCAAATAAAAAAATAAATATATAAGTAACAATAAATAAAACATGAATAATCAATGAAATTGATATCAAACATACATCAAAACTCATACTAACACCATAAATTAAACATTTTATGTCCGAAAAGGAGTAGGAAGAAGTTAACACTCATCAAGTCCTAACCCTTTTTTTCTAAAATCAAGTCCCATCTCATATCCATTCAATATGATATTTTCTCTTACCTAAAAGAAGAGCAAAAATAAGAAAACATTGGTGAATCCTAGAAGCCAATGTGTACTATCAAAATAAGAACAAATCATGGATAGGAAGAAAAATAAGAGGACATTTGTTCATATATCGCTCCCTGCGTGAGGCCCATTATTTCCTCAAAAATACACTGTAACCACATATATGAACGACTGTTCGTGTTGCTTGCTTGTGTTTTATTTCTCTGCCGTGTGCTCTTTTCTTCTAGTTCCCGTTCAAGGTGGACATGCCGCTTGTGGAGCTGCAGGTAGACAAGGAGTGGTGCAAAGTCTCCGATGCTACAGTTAGATTCACTGTTGCATCGACTTTTCAGCGCAGCTCATGGGACTGGGTAGCGATATACAAGGTCATTCTCAGATTGTGTTTTGCTCAAAAGCTCAGGATAAATTCTTACAATTTGATCAGTGTTTGAAATGATGATGCCCGTCCGTGCACAGGGTGGATTCAGACATCACAAAGATTACCAGGCGTACATTTGGGCCAAGGGAGAGTATGCGACACAGGTGTGTCAGACACTCACATTCACGCTTTTATTTTGTGCCACAGCTGATTTCAGGGTTGATTTGTTTCCGTTCTCTTCTCCACCAGGTGACGTTTTCAGAGGAGGATTTGCCGAGAGATGACGGAGAATACATCCTGGGTTACTACAGCAATAACATGAACAGCATTGTTGGACTGTCGACGCCAATACAGGTAACAGAAGCACACGCACACACACAGCCATAAGTATGTGGACACCAAAGCCACATGTGACTGTGCTATCGTAACCTTCACTTTTCTGGGAAAGTTTTCCACAAGTCGGCCACAAAGTTGGAAACATTTTGTGCCATTGAGATTTCCCTTAATCATCTCCTGAAATACTGTACTTGAGTACAGTTTTGAGATACATGTACTTAGAGGTGAAACAGTAAGTTGTTTAATCGATACATATCGACAGAAAAGAAATCTGCAACTATTTTGATCGATTCATTGTTTTCAATTATTTAAAGGCTACAATGATATGATTCCAGCTCGAAAAATGTCAATATTTTCTGGATTTATTTGTGATCTATGATAGTAAACTGATATCTGAATGAATAATAACTGATTTTTTTGGGTTTGGGACTGTTTTTTTATTATGTTCTGAAATGTTATGGACTAAATGATTAATAGATTAATCATTTATAGAGAAAAGAAAATAATTATTTATTCATGAAAATTATCATTAGTTATTATGCAGGCAGCTCTTCCTGTACTTTACTTGAGTATTTCCATTTTATGCTACCTTATATTTTTTATATTCCACTACATTTCAGAGGGAAATATTGTACTTTTTACTCTACTGCGTGTGTCTAAGAATTACTTTTCAGACTGTGCATACAAAACACACCATCAGTGTATAAAATATGATGTATTGCTAATGTATAGGTTAACCTGTCAACAGTATATAAAGTACAGAATTAGCTCCACCTCAACCATCTAAACATGAAAATGTATTTAATTTAATAACATAACACTGACAGGGAATTCTGTTGCACAATTTATTTTTTATTTGCACAACAAATTAGTAGTTTTACTTTTTTAAGTATATTTTGCTGCAAATACTTCAAACCTTTAAATGCAGCACTTTTACTTGCAGTATTTCTACATTGAAGTGTGTCGACAAAGTAAAGGATATGGAGAGTTGTGTCCACATACATTTAGTCTTATAGTTTCCTGTTTTACCTCATTCATGCTCTTATCTTGAATCCTCCGTCCTAAACAGATCAAGATTCCAGTGCACAGCCCCACCGCTCATCGCTCCGACAGTTCAGACGCCAGCTCAGAAGACGACAGCACCCTGGTTCTGCTGGCTCCGAACTCCCGCAGCCCGAGCCCTAAAACCGGCAAACACCACCATCGCCACCGTCGCAGCCGCAGCCCCGCCGTCCCTGCTCTTTCCTCCAACCCCCTCCCCTCCCTGCAGGGCCTCGGCCTCTGTCCTCGCCCCAAAGAAGGCCAGGCTCGCAGCCGCTCGCCCTGCTCTGCCGCTAAGAAGGAACGCCTGGTCTCCCCCGACACCGTGGTGTCCCCCGCCATCAGCCCGCTCACTCCCCGCAGCCCCGTGTCTCCAGGCGGCGGGGTGACCGCACCGGAGGCCCTGATCGCTGCCATCTTAGGTGAACACAGACCAGCTCAGGTTAGCCCCACAGGGGTGAAACAGGTAGGAAAGACAGCAGAAACACACACTACATAAGAATAAAAACATCAACAGTTAAAAGGAGGAGAAAGACAGCAGTATCCATGCATTCAGCGTCTGATCGGATCCCACAAAGTCACTGTGCTCGTAGAAGCAGCACATTTAAGGGCTTTTCACGCTGCTTATTCTTGGCCCTTATAACTTAGCCCCTTTTCACACACACACATTGTTAAGCCAGGATTAGTCTTGCGTAGCCAGACCTATCTCCACAGCACAGTGTCCGTGTTTGGGGGAAGGTCTGGAATTAATGTCTTTCACTCCGGTACAGTGGAAACAACTCTCTGGCCTGTTTATATTTCTTTAAACCAATCACAGTCGTCTTGGGCGGAGCTACGCCCCGACTGCAGAGAAGGGACGGTGGAAGTATGAAGGCTTTATGCCGACACTGCTTACCTACACATCCAGACTAACCCAGGATTAATCTAAGCCCGGGGCTGTGTGATTCACACTGCACTTCTACTGGCCCTCGGTTAAATGTCTGTTGACACGTGACAAATGTTAACATGAATTGTTTACTTAGGCCTGTCTCACAATTTTAGCCCCAGGTTTAGCTGATTTTCAGGGGGAAATCCTGCAAAGTCGGGGCTAACTCTGCTCCGGAGCAGGACCAGCAAGTCCCAGGCTAAAGTCGGGGTTAGCCCACTTTCAAACATGCCTGGATTTCGCCCCAGGCTAACAGCTCCCTTATGCCTTGCTTATACACCCAACTGGATGTGTACACGAACACCTGCGTGCGTAGTAGTTCTGTTTATACTAGCCGCTTGGAGGAAGCGTTCCACACATCGCTGTGCTACCACTTACAGCGTAGTGGCCGCAACAAATTGGCGATATGCGGATATCTGCACAGAGCTTACATGCAGTGCTGGGTTGCTTTTGAAATGTAACAGGTTACAGATTATTAGATACCCTGTTAAAATGTAATAATGTACTACTTCATCAAAGTAATGTAACTTATTACATTTGATTAGTTTTTTAATACTTTTCTAACAAATGTTTTAAACTGGGCAATAAACCTCAAAAGTCCTAAAGCAGACAGAGTAGAGTGTTGTAGTGTAGTTGTCCGGAAATATGCCAGAAGAAAACATTCCTGCAGGCAAAAAGATATGTTGACGTTCTACATACAAGAATTTTACTGCAAATAATATATTCGCATGTAATCCCCAACATTTTGATTAGGAACTGTAATTTACTTACTTCTCAGTAACTGTAACCAATTACATTTATTTTGAAATTTAATTACAGTAATTTAGTTAAATGTAGCTAGTAACTCCCCAACATTGCCTACGCGTACAGCCTCTAATGACGACATTTCCGACCCTCAGACGGTGTGAAAAGCCCTTTAGTGACTCCTAATGTAGTTTTGCAAACATTCCGCATTGTAGTTCTCTGTCTCTGAATCTACCATCATCTCATATACACTGTGTGTATCTCGGAGTCAAAGATGTGTCCAGACTCCCGATGACATGTGCTTTTATAGACTCATAAGCTATAATCATACGCAAACAAACATATTGAATGTGAAACCAAAGTCACATGTGATGGATGTGACCAGTTATTACTGACAGCAATATGGATCCACGTAAACAGTCTCGTATCAAAGCAAGGACCCTGGACCACAAGTATTGACGGTATCATAGTTCACATCAGTGTGTGTGTGTGTGTGTGCGTGTGTGTGTGTGTGTGTGTGTGTGTGTGTGTGTAGGCCTATGTGTTAAAACATTAATTTGTGAAACATGCCGTTTGGACCAGATCATGGTTTTAAACTTTTAACTCTATAGTTCTTGGTCTGTATTCATAAAAGGAATTTAATGTGTCCAAGAAGAGAGATTTCAGCACCTCAGTCAATCAGAAATGTAACATGTGACTTGAACAGGTAATCTTAGATCAATGCTCTTTTTCCTAGCAGCTTTGTGAATACAGCCCCTGTTCTATAGAGGTCAGCGAGGGTGTTTAGGCTAATGTGTTTGTTTTGCTTCAAGGAAAAAAGTGTTATGTAATTGTGTGAGCGTGCAAATAAAACAAGAACAAACGCAAAGAAAAACGGACAAAATACTGTTTATTTGACAAACACTACTTCAAACTGTGGAGAAGAAGTGTATGCCGCATTTCCTCAAATAGTGGCCTTTATTTACCGCAGCTGCAGAGGGTACCAGGCCTTTATTTGAGCCAGACATATATATTAGAAGGCAGGCCTTTATTTCTTATCTGTTTCTTTGGACAATAACAATTTAGATGAGTAATCCAGAACAACAAGGTGTTGAAATAGTATGTTTATTGTTGAATGTATTAAATTAAATGCATGCACATATGACAGCCACCGGGAGTTTATCCACCCTTGTTTTTTGCCATTATTTGGGGCAGGCCTTCATTTGTTTGTGTCGACCACGACCCCGGGCCATTATTCGAGAACCGGCTTCTATTTGACTCCCCCGCTGCTATTTGAGGAAATACGGTATTTGTGTGTATGTGTGGACTCAAGTCACACAATGACACAATATAATGAGTCAATACGGTTTAATTCAGGAAAGCAGCAGATGGGAAACAGCTTGTCCAGCAGGAAATCATTGATGTGCTGACGGTGCGTCACACAGATAAATGCCATGAGAGAATCTTACAATTTCCAAATAGAAACAACAAAGCAAATGTCAGTCTCTTGAAATAGCCATACAATTAGTTTAGACTAGGGGTGTCGTGATATACCGGTATTGACGACAACCATGATATTTAAAAAAAAAAAAAAAAAAATGTTGATATCATGTTAATAATGCACATATGATAATATTGTGTACATAATTCAGTGCCTCTTAAATCATTTCCATTTCTTTCCATCTTTTGTTTATCAGTTCATCTGGTTGCCTTTTCACAATCCATTAGTGTAATTGTTCTTTTTGTACACTTTTGCAGTTATACAGACTCTCTCTCTCTCCACCTCCCTGCACTCGGATTTTGAGTGTAATTAATTTGCCAAAAAGAGACAAAACGCACAATAAACCAAGTTAAAGCTGAATTTGCCTGATAGCATCGTGATAATCGTGTAGTGAAAATCTGATATCGTGACAGCCCTAGTTTGGTGCAGCCACTGAATTTCTTAATATTACAGATTTTTTTTTCATTTCAAGCAACATGTTTCTGGCTCCACTCAACGTGGGTGGTCGTACCTTGGACCTTGTTTTTTTCTCTGGGATTAGATATTGATCATATCCATTGTGATGATCTACTGCTCAGTGATCATAAATGTATTTTCTTTGATCTGTCTGTAAATGCTGACCCCTTGTGTCTTAAAAGAACATTACGTTCCCGCATCATTACGCAGAGTACAGCTGATCCGTTTTCAGAGCACTGTAGATCAATGTAGAGCTTTTAATGCAGTCTTTTAATGAGCATTGCTCCACATTGCTGGACAAAGTTGCACCTTTAAAGGTTAGGACTAAGGCAACACAAGATGGAAGTGATTGACGGTCACCCCTGCACTTAAATCACTCCACTGACACTGAGCATTGCACAGACAAGCTTCTGCATATGTGGCTGAACTTCCCATACACATCAGCTTGTCCCCTGAGGCCAAATATGTCACATTTTCTTGCTGTCCCACACACCCGCCTTAAGGCCAACTTATGGAATGCTCTGTCTTCACCTTTAGGCCCTTCCGTCTCTGTGGATTGTTTTAAATGTCAGTTTAAGACATACTACCTGTTTAAACAGGCAGTTGGATAACGTGCTTGCGTCAGGTCTGCATTTTATGTAATACTGTGTAATTTTAATTGTGTATTGTGCTCTTAGTTCATTAACATGTGGCTCATGTGGTCACCTCATTTTCTGTGATTTTTTTTGTATGCTGTTTGATGATTGTAAAGCACTTTGTGACTTATGTCTGTGAAAAGCACTCTATAAATACATTTTTTTTTCTTCTTCTTCTAGTTTAGACAAAGAAGAAGATCTTCTACAGAGGCGTTTGTACAGCTTAAGGTTTGCCCTGATGTTTGTAATCAAGATAATCACTCTTTGGATTAGTAAGCAGGTCTAAAACCAAAGATAGACACAAGGGAGAAAAGGCAAAACACACTCCCAGAGGAGTCTTAATATCTGATGGACAGACAAAAATAAGGCATCCGATCCCAACTGCATATGTTCAGATAGCCGGCTGCAGAAAGTTCAGGGGTCAACCCTCAATAAGCATTACAGATCCACTCAAACAACTGCCACTGAGTGTTTTTTCCCTCTCCACATATTGAGCAGATAAAAATGTTTAATTCTGGCAGTGGATGATATTATATTCCATGTGATTTTAAAATACCGTTTTCAAATTAGATCAGGTAGCGGCTCCCAAACTGGTGGGTTAGGATCAGAGGTAAATCTAAGGGGCCAAAGAAAAAACTTTTACAGAGATTTTTTTAAATGTATTTTCTTAATTTCTGCTTTTTTCTTGGGAAATACTTGGATACTCTCACCTCGTCAGGCCTCTAAAACCCTTAAAATATCTACATGATTTCTTCTGGTGTGGTTAGAAAACATCTTTCAGAAAGGTATAATATGTTGATCTAATGGGTTACATCACTGGTTCCCAACCTGGGGGTCCTGACCCCTACTAAGGGTCGCCAAAGCTTCACGGAGGGTCGTGAGACCTTCTTGATTTTAAGGTGTGTAAGACAACTTTTATCGTTTGGTCCACTGGAAATACTGGATACTCTAATCCCTTCAGGCCTCTAAACCCCTTAAAAGAGACAAAAGACTAGATACCTTTACCTCGAGCCTACTGGATATACAGGAAGTACTGCATCGTATAGCCCCGAGGCAGACACAGAACATGCTAGAGACATTGCATAACAGCATATCCTGCCCTCGGGGTTCTCCAGGAAGAGCTGGGAAACGTTGCTGCGAGAATGATGTCTGTACCTCTTTGCTCAGCCTGCCGTGGCAGTTGTGTCTAGAAGGTAACCCTAGATTTGGTAATGTCTTGCAAGATGGGTAAGGTTAGGCATTAACCTCGAATAGTTACGGTTAGATTGGCATGGTTAGGCATTAACCTCAAATAGTATGGGGTAGGTCATTGGGAAATGTGACCTGACTCGTCCCTGCAAGCAGATGAAAATGGATGGATGTATTGTAACTGTAGCCTATTTCTGGTCTATTCTATCTATGTTTCTTAAATTCTATTTTATTCTGTCTCAATTGTTGTCTGTGTGTTTTATTTTGAATGTCACCCTAATGCTTGTCTTTGCCTATGTAAAGCACTTTGAATTGCCTTTCGTTTGCCTTGCCTTCAGGCCCCTGTTAATTCAAACACGAGTCTAAAATTAATTCATGAAAGTGAAATATTCAATAGTCTCACCTCTTCAGGCCTTTTAAAATCATTAAAAAATACATAATGCTTTCTTTAATTTTGTTACATTTGGGGCAACTTACAACTTATTAATGCACTGTAACATTTGTGGTCTTTTCTATGTGTATTTTATTTCATTTTATGTATTTTATTTCATTTCATCAACTTTCTTTTATTTTAATTTTAAATTCTATTGTATTTGTTTTGTTTCTGGTTTTTATTGCTAATTATCATACTAATACATGTCTTTGCCTATGTAAAGCACTTGCTGCAGTACCTCTTTGCCTCTAAAAATCCCTCAAATAAGTGAAATACTTGATACTTCCACCTAGAAATCCTTAAAATAAGTTACTGCCACCTCTTCAGGCCTTTATTTTCTTCTCTTCAGTTTGTGACATTTGGGGCAACTTATAACTTATTGCACTGTATCTCTGGTCTACTCGATTTAAAAATTGTTTTGCTTCTCCTTTTTATTGCTTATTGATTTTGAATGATGCTTGTCTTTGCCTATGCAAAGTACTTTGAATTGTTTGTGTTTGCTGCCGTACCTTCAGGCCCCTATTAATCCTCAAAGTTAAATATTTGATAGGCTACTTCCACATACTTGGACATACAAATTATGTAAAACACTATATATATATATATATATATATTTTTTTTTTTATTGTACATTCTCCAATAGAGACAGATATACAAAAAAGACAGTGTGACAGTACAAATATAGTAAACACAAGACAAACTAATGGAGGGAGGGGGAAGATGAAGAACAAATGAAACCAGGCAAGAATATTATGAGACCAGCAAAGGCCTCTTCTAGAAAAAGGCCTTTGCTGGTCTCATAATGTCCTTAAATTGAGACAAATTAAATATTTTAGCCATAAGCTGTTATTATGCATCAGAATCAGCCTTATTGGTAAGCATGTGAATTTGACTTTTATGTTGCTCTCAATAGCCAACATGCACAGTAATAGACATAAAGCTAAAACAAGGACAACAAGGTGAACCTAAACATTTGACTAATTATGTACAGATATGTATAAAAGTATTATCTATATATTTTAGAAATAAATAAATGTATACACACACACACACACACACACACATAGCACAATTTAATTTGTAAACATTAGGACAATAGTGCAATGGTGCAGAGCAGTGGTAGAAGATCCTTTACTTAAGTAAAAGTAGAAATACCACAGTCTTAAAATACTACAAGTAAGTAAAAGTCCTGGATTTTAAATGTTACTTAAGTAAAAAGAATAGGATATTATCAGCAAAATACTTGAAGTTCACTTATTTTATTATATTTATGTTGTAAAATGTAACTCTATTATTATTATTATTATTATTATTATTATTATTATTATTATTATTATAAATATTTGTATCATTATCTATTAGGCCTATATTTGTATTTTTTATGTATTGTATCTAGCTTTTAATATAACATTTATCTTTAATTTTATAATAATAATAATAATAATAAGATAATAATCTTTTTTAATCCCTCTTATCTATTGGGCCTATATTTGTCTGTTTTATGTATTGTATCTAGCTTTTAATCTAACATTTATCTTTAATTGTATTACGATCATCATCATTATTATTATTATTATTATTATTATTATTATTATTATTATTATTGATTAATTGATTGATTAGCCTATAGGCATACACGAGGTAGGTATGTTTCATTTTAAGAGCCACAAGCCACTTTCCCAGAACCACTTTCCAAGTATACACAATAATTGGTGGTGGCCTGAAGTTATTTAACGTATCTCCCAGGAACTTTTTTTTTTAATGAGCATTAGAGCACGCCCATTTGCACCACATGGTCTGTGCTCACAACAACATTGGCTGCAGAGAAATGACTAGAAGGGTCTGAAGAAGTTGCCCAGTCAAATAAATACAGCTGCCCCGATCCACTCTGCACTCCACCCGGTGAGAAACTTGAAGCAACGTGATCACTTTCTGTGCGTGAGCAGGAGACCCTGATAAAGGCTGTAAAAACCTTCTCTAACTGTGGTGTCTGAGCAGCTAGCTTGTTAGCTAACAGCGTGTTTATTGGCTAAAATGAACGGCCATCAGAACGGTTTCCATAACAACTCGCTCATTGATGAAGACTGCTTCCTCTTCACTTCTGAATCAGTCGGAGAGGGACACCCCGGTAAGTTTTTAATTTGTAATGACCCCTTTAGCACAATAATTAGCCAGATAGCACTCTGTTAGCCTCTCAAACAAGGTCATGTTGTTACTGTTAGCTCAGCGTGTTGTTGTGTGTAAGCTGTCCACTAAGTAGTTAGCCTGCTCATCCTCTCTGTAACCTTACCTCTGTCAACACAGTTACACAAAAGTGGGTACACGTGGTATGAAAGTGGCCTAGCTGCATGTAATTCAGGCAAGCCACATTCCCAAAAGAACAACAGACTATTTTACGGTTTTTGAAGTTAAGTTGGACCGTAGCGACTGTATGCTAACAACACGGCGGTGATTAAGTGTTAAAGCTAACATAGTAGTTAGGACTGTTTGTGTCAATCTCATGTAGCTCCACGCTGTTTCCTTACATGAATTTACAACATGGGGTGTTTTGTCTATAAAAGCTACAGTACAGCGCCATGAGCACGACTAACGCCTCTTGTATTTTGTTGTTATTCTTAAGTCAGATAGAACAGAGCTACCATACGGCGATGCATCATTT
The DNA here is from genome assembly GCA_028570985.1 of Heterobranchus longifilis. Taxonomy (NCBI): domain Eukaryota; kingdom Metazoa; phylum Chordata; class Actinopteri; order Siluriformes; family Clariidae; genus Heterobranchus; species Heterobranchus longifilis. The sequence continues at coordinate 5,548 of JAOVVB010263449.1, read as the reverse complement.
CAATACGCGAGACTACTGTAACGTAGATGAGACATGTGGTCTGTAGCTGCAGGAGCGCCGGGTTTGTTATTGCGTGGTCAGGGGGAAAAATGTTACTTTGGCAGACCCACAGACTGTATATACAAATATAGGCTATTGCTTTAATGTCCTCTCTATTAAGCTACTCAGTGGTTGCTGCCAAACATTCAAAACCATGTGCAATAACTGCTTATAAGTGAGTAATAAGCTTCTTAATGTACAAATAAAATCTGTTTCTTGATTTCCTAAGTCCAGGGTTATAGTGCAACCCAAATACAATTAAATACTGTCATGCAATGTTTAGTCTTTGTTGAAGCTGTTTTTAGAGTAGATTCAGCCTTATGGTCATTTTGGAGCCTGCAGTGAGAATAGACTTGTTATAACCCCTTTCAAAATGTCCAGAAACACCTCTCTAAAACTGAATATTGTAACCTCCATGAAGGTAGGATTTATTGCTGGGCTGTTGTATTAGGCTCTGTTACTTTAACTAGGGGTACCTAATAAACTGCCAACTGAGCGTACATCTGTAACATACATTTAATTGTCTTTTCAGCAGCTTGTCGAATACGCTGCAGTTTTCAGTCTTACGGTGGGGCAGTGGGGGCAGCTCCATTACAGCAGATAATAGGCTTACCAGTAGTCCTAAATATAGGTACTGCAGGGGCTGCTGCTCAACTGTGGGTGTAACATCGCGTAGACACATACACATACTTTGTAGTTGTCAGACAATGGAAGCACCTACAGAGATCACTACTGATGATGTGCTTAAACATGTCCCTTGCACTGCTTTGACAGGGGGTATTTTAAATATTTGGAACACATCCAGACAGCCCCAGTCATCCTTTGCAAAGCTGTCACACCAGTCCTGTGTGTGAGGGGGTACTTGCAGTACATTTCAGGGAGGGACAGCAAGAATTGAGTGATGAGTGGGGGTGGAAACTACTTCACACTGTGAGCTCTTGAATTAAGAGAAAGTTATCACAAATATTCATTAAAATACTTGTGTTTTTCCTCCACAGATAAGATTTGTGACCAAATCAGTGATGCCGTGTTGGATGCACACCTCAGACAAGACCCGGATGCCAAAGTAGCATGTGGTAAGTCTTTTGACAGCGAAACAGGCCGACCCTAGAGGCGGTTGTAAAACATGTATGTGCAAGCTGAGGCATGTAGAAAAATGGAGGTTACTTATTTCACCTTCTGGTTCTTCTATTGATAAATGTTTTCTGATGTATCTCATGGTTCCTGTGAGGTATAGCCCCATTTCAACCAAAGTATACCAGGAACCAAGGAGCCCCTGGAAGTAAACTCAAGACCTAAATCACGGAATTAAAGTCCCCATTGCACATTTTATAGTGTACTCTGGTTTCATGTCTGTCAGAGACATTTTAAAATGACTATGTAGTGCATAGCTGAAAACACCAGAGATGCAGCCAGGTGATGGAAGTTTGAAAATCCAGTTCTTCAATGGAATGGATGTTTAAATTGCAAATTAGATATATTTATTTATGGTGTTTACCTCAACTTATTTATCAGAGTAGACTGGTTTGTCAAAAAATTGTTGGGGTGGGGGTGTGGGGGGTTATCAGCTAGGCAGGGGAACTTTTCTGTTGGCTATAGGGCTTTTCACACTGCATTTTCTTAGCCCATTTTCACACACACGTTGTTAACCCTGCTTGAACACATAACTAGGGATGGGACAATAATGGATTTGATCATGGATAGCAATAAAAAAAACACTCACAATAAGTTGATTGTGGTGAATTTCCATTATCGGGATCATTGTGAATGTCCTTACTAATTGACCGCAGTTTACTACAGTGTCCTATCTGTGATGCAATACAAATATTTGTTTCTTAAAAAAAGTTGCCATGTTTCGAGAAAAAAGTCACAATTTTATGAGGAAGAAGTTGTAATATTTTGATTATTTTTGGCCAGGATAATCGTGACATGAAATTTTCATATCGTCTCATGCCTATGTTAATATTCTCGAATTACTTTGTTTTCTTAGCCCCGTTTCACACGGGCAAATTTTTAGTCCCGGATGAAGTTGATTTTCAGGGGGTAACAGCAAACTCGGGGCTAACTCTGCTCCAGGGCAGGGCCAGCGAGCCCTCGGCTAAAGTCGGGGTTAGCCGACTTGAAATTGTGAATGCTTTCTTAGCCCCAGGCTAACAGCTCCCTTTCCAGCATGAAAAGCCCTTATGAAACCTTCACCTCCTTGTTCTTACTGATCTTTTATACTTAGTCTTACTCTCATCCCTCACACTGCATGTCATTGTGTCCTCAGAGACTGTTGCTAAGACGGGGATGATCCTGCTGGCGGGGGAGATCACCTCCACGGCCAACATTGACTACCAGAAGATTGTCAGGGACGCAATCAAACACATAGGCTATGATGACTCCTCCAAAGGTACAGTGATGAAAGTTGGTCATTGTGAGTGTAGTTCAGTTTGAGATTCATGCAGTTAAGGACTCTATCTTATCTACGAACTTCAGCAGTGATTATTAAGATTTACACTTAGGATGCATCAAATCATCCAAAGGGTTTCATAAATTCTATAGTAGTAGTAGTAGTCCCTGTTAAAGTTTCATTTTCACTTAATTCAGCAGCCAAGTTAGGCTACTCTGCTATTGCTAATGAAAACCATACATTTCCTGATTTTGCTGCTTCACAATAAAAGCTTATAAATAACAAAATAACAGGGGACTTTTATTGTGAACAATATATAGGAGATTTGTCAGCGGCTGGAGCACAGCTGAGACCGGTGGTCTCCGCTGGTCTCTTTGCAACAAATTGCGTCTCTCATTACAAAATAAACTAAATATAAAAAAGAACAAGGCTCTCTTGTGCACCAAGTGCACTTTTGGATTCACCTGTCGCAGGGAATATCCGTGCATAAATATATCCAATTACTATCCGACCAGGCAGGTCGAATTACATATGTGGACACGTGCAGACACATCTGATCACAAAAATCGCATTGAAAAGACAAGTGTAACTGTAGACTAAGTAGCTGATAGCCTAAAACCAGTTAGACTACCTGTTCAGGAGGCTCAGTAAGTTATGTACTGTTATTTTATGTTATTGACTTAACGAGGAAATGCCTTCAAGTCTTTTTTAACTACAGTTGAGAGGATAATTTAATTTCCACCTGACAGCACACTATTATAGCACACTACACTATGAATGCTCCATATTTTGACATGTGATGACACCCTAAATTAAAGTGCATATTTAAAGGAGGCTTGGTGAGGATTGACATGTGAAACAGTTTACTGAGGCTCAGTCGTCTTATTCTACAGGCTTTGACTATAAGACCTGCAATGTGCTGGTGGCTTTGGAGCAGCAGTCCCCCGACATTGCTCAGGGTGTTCACATAGATCGAAAAGAAGAGGATGTGGGAGCCGGAGACCAGGTCTGAGAGTTGATACATTTATGTGTTTGTGTTTGATCCACAGCTGGGTAACTGTAGCCAGAAATGTGGTGTTAACGAGGGTTGTGATGTTATTTTGACCTCTATTCGTGCTGTGATTTGTGACTGCGCCTCTCGCAGGGTCTGATGTTTGGATATGCCACTGACGAGACCGAGGAGTGCATGCCCCTCACGATTGTCCTGGCTCACAAGCTCAATGCCAAGATGGCTGAATTGCGCCGAAATGGAACGCTGCCGTGGCTCCGACCCGATTCCAAAACTCAGGTAGGACAGAGAAACAGTGCCGCCACTTCCAAACAGTCCATCTGCATTAATTACAAAATAAAAGTAGTAGTAGTTTTTTCTTTTACCTCTTGGGATATTTGATTTCAATGTGCTTTCTTTCCAAATATACATTTGTAAAGACTGTGTGCAGAGACATATTGCTACTACTGTGGAAGAGCTTCATCATTATTTTCATTATTGGTTGATGGTATTTAATAAGTTAATTGTATAGGCTATAAGATGTCAAAAAATGGTAAATGCCAAGTTCTCAGAGCCCAGAGCGACGTCTTTAAATGGCTTGTTTTGTCTGACTTGAAGTCCAAAAACCAAAGCTATTTACAAGGATATAAAACAGAGGCAATGACATCCTCACATCAGATATGATACAGCTATAAGGCTTGGGGGCATTTTTGAATCCTTTAAGAAAAAAAATATACATTATTTACAATTACATAATCATTTTACTAAAAGCAAATGTTTGTTTTTCCAAGCTGTTTTGCATGTATTGTGTAAGGCTCATACCCCTGGAGGTAAAACAAATGTAAAGACATTAATCTCTTCCATCCTGTTTGCTTTATACATATTCATTTTTCATTGTATTTTTTTTTTCTTTTTCAGGTGACTGTTCAGTACAGACAGGATCGAGGCGCCATGGTGCCGCTGCGTGTCCACACCATTGTGATCTCTGTGCAGCACAACGAGGATATAAATGTGGACGAGATGCGTAAATGTCTGAAGGAGCAGGTGGTGAAAGCCGTGGTTCCCAGCGGCTACCTTGATGATGAAACCATATACCACCTGCAGCCCAGCGGACGCTTTGTCATCGGAGGACCGCAGGTGAGACAAGAACTGTACTGCAAGTAGCTGTTCTTAAAGGTCAAAAGGAACAAAATCATGCAAAAGGTATTTGTTTTAAATTTACATAAACCGCAAAGTCACACGTTTCTTCCCGCAGGGTGATGCTGGTCTGACTGGGCGTAAGATCATCGTCGATACTTACGGGGGTTGGGGTGCCCATGGAGGCGGAGCCTTTTCTGGGAAGGACTACACAAAGGTAGATCGCTCTGCTGCCTACGCTGCCCGCTGGGTGGCCAAATCTCTGGTGAAAGCTGGACTCTGCAGGCGTGTGCTGGTGCAGGTGAGTGTACAATATATCACAGTGCCCCCAGATCTATATATTACAGTATCAAAGGCTCAACCACCTGTAGGCTGTTGGTTTCCTTCTCACAGAGAGCAGCGTGTGGTCAGCTTGAATTATTCGTTCGCTCACCATCCTGTCGTCTGTCAGATTCCTCTGCAAGAAGTTTAAAGTTTTGATATTTTTCCTGCTCTAAAAACCTGTTTGAAGCAAAGAAATCTGGTTTTATATATAGTTTTACATGTGTGTGTGTGTGTGTGTATGTATGTGTGTGTTTGTTTGCTTGCTTTCTGTTCATAGCTAATTTAGTTTGGGTTTTTTATTTTTTATTTTTTTTACTCATCAATGAGTATATTTGTCAGGTTGCCACTAGAGCCCAACCTATGCTGGATTTTTTTTAAGGTCGATATCAATATATGAGAGTTTAAAAGAATGCAATAATAATTTGGCCAATACACATTGGTAAACATTTACATTGTCCCCATCCAGCAGTTTTACCAGAAAGTAACAGCTAAGCTAGCATTAGCATGAACAAGCTACATGATGAGTGAATTAGCTCCGCATCAGCAAAACAGCCTTAATTAAATAAACCAAAATGCTGCGAAAGGCTCAATAAATGTCCCGTGCAGTCAGAAATAACTGGCTTTACTCACGGTTCATCAGAGACGCACACAACTGACACCACTTGGAT